>JBBMJM010000021.1:5537201-5550433 GCA_037832705.1 Centriscus cristatus | reverse complement strand
GTGTGTGCGTGCGCGCATGTGAAACAAGCCCCACCTTTCCACTGCTCGTCTGCGGCTGTTTGCGGCTCATCATACTCACACCTGGACTGCCCGTCCTCCACATCTGGCTCTTATCACCCAAAACACAAGCACAGACATGCAGGTACAGAGAGGAACACGCAGGTTGAAAACCACCACCAGCTCCAGACACAAGAGACGACGTCACTACAACAACACGCTGAGAGGAAGAGGTGAAGTGATGGGATGGTGACGGCACACGTGGACAACATGAAGCTTTAGTCAAGTAGCCAGGAGCCTGTCACCGGATACGTCCTGTTTGGACTTGTGTATGTGTGTGTGTGTGTGTGTGTGTGTGTGTGTGTGTAAGCTCACACCTGTGGCACGGACAGGAGAGGCGGAGCCTGCTGGCACAGGGGAAGCTTGACGCTGAGGCGAGCTGGCTCGCTCTGTTTCATACACTGGCTTAGACAGAAAAGGGCTTTGCAGACGCCCTGAGCAGAGAAACACACGGACCCCCACACACACACATGCACAACGGATGAGAGAGGAGCAGAGAAGAGAGACACAATGGAGACAACATGTTTCAGTATGACCGTGACAAAGTAGAGCTCTGAAATGGAGACCAAACAGCAGCTAGCAGAGTGTAGAGTGTGGCTACGACAGCTTCAAGTCATGGACGAGATGGTAGGAAGTGGAGATGTCTCTGTTTGAAGGGATGTTACCTGGCTGGGGGCTCGCAGGAGCAGCAGAGGGGACGTCAGGGTGGCTGGGGGTCATTCCCTGCTCTCTCTGCTTGAACATCTCTCTGGGGTTTACAGCGCGCTGAGAGATGAGAGAAGCTGCCTCCTACCCAGAGGAAACACATGGACATGTGGAATCAGCTTCAGCTGTTTGACAACGGGGTGAGAACGTGGAAACAGGATGGAGATGGAAAGACAAAAGTGTTGAGCTCCAACGGGTCCAGAGAATAAGAGACGTCTTAAGGTGGTAGGACAGAGCAAAGCAGACTGGGCTGGTTCAAACGGGGAAACTCACATTGGCCTTTTCCACAGATTCACCTCGCCTGTCTGACGGGACTGCCTGGACCTCCTGCTCCTCCTGATGACGTCAGAGGAACCGCTCACGTTACTACCGCCGACATTTACCGACCTACCTTCATCTGTGCACAACCACCTCTGAAACATGAGTAAACTTCACAGCGGACTCCACGTGTTCCTCCAGCGTCCGCGTTGGATCTTTGTTAACTAGTTGCGTTTGTTGTGTAAACGCTCATGTTTTGCATCGTTTTAGGCCGATCGATCCAAGTGGATCCTGGTAACTCAGAGCAGTGAATGGACTTTTTGGAAAAGTGGTCTTAGGGTGAAAAGATAAAAATACGTCGCCCTCGGCTTCGCGTCGTTGAATGTGCTTGGTTATTCTGCAGCTCTGACATCAGAACAATTTTCCGCTCCTTTTTTTTTTTTCGTCAAACACGAAAAAACAAAAAAACCAACACATTTTGGAGAGAAAATGTCTCTTGATACAGAGGGAAAAAAGTTTGTTTTGGTACGTGTGGACATGGCCTGAATCAGACTCCCGGACGCAGGGGCTCTCACCCGCTGACGTTTCTCCTGCTCTCTGCTCTCCGCCTCCTGCTGCTCCTGGTACTTCCTGTTCAAACACATTTAAAAAACAGAAAAAGAAACGGTCACCTGACAGCTGCCACTGAGAACCGGTTCCTACCTGCTGCTTACTTTTGCTGCTCCAGTTGCAGGGCCCTCTCCTTATCCCTTTTGTCCCGCAGTGCTGCCTCCTTGGCTTCTCTGTCCTTCCTCTCCTTCTCTAGGTGCTGGCGCTCCTCATCTGCCTTGCGCCGCTCCTCCAGGCGGCGTCTCTCCTCTTCTTTCTGAAACAAGAACAACACTTGGCTTCGTTGGTTCTTCGTTAACCATGCCACTATTATTTGGCAGGGTCATGAAACAATAACTTTGGAAACATGTTTCTGGTAACCTCGATGATCTGAACAGACGCTGCAGTCTGTTATACAAGTTTGAGGAAACGGTACCTCCGTCTGAGCCCAGAAAGTGTCCTTGTTGGTCTTTCTGATTTCCGACATGGCGTTGGTCTTCTGGTACACAGAGCCCTACGAGAACACATCATCATCATCATCAACAATCTGTTCAACAAGCACTCAGGTGGGAATAGGAGTCTGACTGATGGCGCTCATACCACGGGACCCTGTGGACCACTGTCCTGGAAGCGACTGGAAGCTTCTTTGTGGAAACTGTAATTGGCTCCAGAGGCTTTGGCCACCTTTTGCATGATCACCTCCGGCTCCACGTCCTCCTCGGCTCTGGCATTTATTGTGACATGGGCCCCCTGAAACATCAGTAAATAATTCTGTCATGGTGGGGTTTGAGGGGATTTACGCATCACACATTTGGTTGTACAATCGCTGTGGAGTTTTTACCTTAAGAAAATTTGCCATGGCGCTCACATGATTTGCACACAGTCCCTTCCTGGCATCATTCACCCCCTCCCCAGTCTGAAATGGAACAGCCTTTAACCAGGGTTGGCAGCCAAGTGGACAAATGTACATTTGTGGAGCGCATCACTAACCCAGTTGATGAGCACATATTTAGGCAAACCAGAATTTGGATCCTCCACCCGGCAGAAAGCGTACATCACTTTTCCACTGTTCAGTTCCTCGACCAGCTCCTCCAGCCCTCCATCTGATACACAGACATTGTGGAAAAGTAAAATGGCTACTGTGGTTTGTTTTGTAACTGGGGACATTTTTTTTCCCCTTTACAAATGATGGGTTGAGAAAGCAGAGGCAAGCATTTCCTTTGTGCTGATATTCCAGTAGTGTAGCTGCGTGCTGACAATGACATTCCTGCACACATTTGATAACGTCATGTTGACATGATTAAAATGTCTAAACGGTTTGTCACTCACCCCCCTTCTCTGCCAAGCGGATGTCATTACTGTTCCCCTCATAGGTGAACAAGGCCCTGTGGAGGATAAGGGATGATGATTTTACAAACACACACTTAACAGCACTGTATCTGAGAACTGACTTGTGGTGGGAAAAGCGCATTTCTCATCGGCGTCTTGAAGAGTAGAGCTCCATTAGTGGACAGACAGTCCACCCACCTGATGTCTGGCGATGCGTAGATGTTATTCTGAGTCAGTTCTGGCTTCAACAGCATTTCATAAGCATTCAATCCTGACAATGATGATGATACTAAAACACTCCGATGTGACCTAACTGCAGGCTTTATTCCACCGATTTATGAACGTGATTAGAACATTACGCTATTAAAGCAAGAAACGTGTAATTTCCCAAATTTGGGAAATTCACTGCTAGTTTTTGAACTTGTTAGAACTGTTCTGTGCATAATTATGAATGTTAAATCTTCATATAGGACATTGCCCTGAAAACACTTGCCATCTAAAAAAAAAAAAAAAAAGAGAGAGCTACGCCTTCACAGGGCTTACACATGATGTTGAAAGCCTCAGAGATCACAGAACTATGACTCAGCTACAGATCAGCGTTATATCTGAGAACACGACCAATCGTTTGCCTGGTCATGTAATAACTCAACCGGCACATTTCATATCAAGGATGGAGCTTCTAAGAGTAATCTATGTTAGCACCAGTGAACATCATATTACATCATATTGGGTTACAAAGTCACAGCTGACTTCAAGGATTAATGAAAAGTATTTGAGTCTTATCAGGACACTCTTCAGAGCTGTGGTAGTGGAACCAGGAAGAAGGTGGTTTGTGAGCAAGCACACTAAGCTCTCCATAACTAGTTCATCCTTTTTCTCAATCATATTCATGAATACGTATGTCACAGACAGTGTTTACTGTGTTTGCTTTATATATACACACAAAAAGATGCTCAACACCTAGAATGACGCAACAAATATTGATAATAACGTACTTGTCATTGATTTACAGGTGTATTACCAGGATAATAACAGGACATGTTTGAGAAAAAAAAAGGATGTCTGACATTCACAGGAGAGAGGTTTTCAGCGTGATTATGAGCCAGGCAGGAGTCCCTGGCTGATTCAGGAATTCAGGTCATCATTAAATACTTCAGCTGTCAGCAACTGGCTCATTTTTTAAATCTTAATATAACGTTCCTCTAATGTTAAATAACATCCAGATTTTGCATCCACGTTTTGGTGAGAACTTCCTCTCACACCAGGAAGTGGGTGACAGCATTCATTCAATTTCATGACAAACAAGCTGATCGAAATGAAAAGCCACGGTACATACAAGGCAGAGGGATACAATGTTACCTTCTGTCGCATTCAGTATACGGTAAGAAACCAACTACTTTACAAGCTAAGCTACAATTCCAGCATTGTACGACTGCACACGTAAGACCGCCAATAAATGAGAGGAAAACTACACCCAGCCGAAGTCAAATATCAATAATTTCTGTAGCAGAAGCTCTGTGACTGTTCACAGTGACATCAGGTCAGTATCAAACGTTAAGTTAACGTTCGTGCTAACTTACGTGAGGTTTGACATGCTCAGTGCTAGCCAAACCCCGCAGCCACTGTAATATTTTTGGTTTAACTCTAGATGTTTTTTAAACTACTTATACGTACCAGTTTGTGTCGGCTTTTTCATTTACCACTTCTTTAAATGCAGCTGTTAGCGCGGGGCCATTTTTGCTGAGGTTCACTGCCATCGTTATGTCGCTTCAGCCAGCCAGCTAGCTATCCGGGATGCGCCCTTCCTGGGGAGGCGTGGCGATGATGCTGACTTTTAGTTCTGCGGGAAGCTAGTTTAGCGTCTACGTCTGAGCTGTGGTATGGTTGACACTTGGACAGTCCGGAGGAGCGGGGTTTGTTTGTTTGTCATGGTCGGCAATACCGCAGTGGGGTTAGGGTTAGTAACACATAATGTGGGAGCAATACTGAATCTTAACGTTCATTTAAATGCTTCATATTTGCTAAATAAATGCGACGTTAGTGGTTGGTCTACATTCTCACCACCCGCAGCATAGTCGGAGACAAAAAGAAACGTACCCAAAGTGCAGCGCTAATTTTCAGAGGCCTCGTTATACGTCACTGAAGGACGCGGTTTACCAAACACAGTTCAATGTTTTCCTGTTTTTTGTAATCAATTACAGTGTGTTAACCGACGAAAAGTAATTAAAGCAGACAAAGGCAAACCAATATCAACTTTAATGGCCATATCAATACTTATATTGTGTGAGAACAATGTAAGATGTCCATGCTGACAGTTCAAGCATACAACCCTAAAAATTAAGAAGCATGAAAGCCAACCCGGCATTAATGTGTTTGTGTTTTCATGTGTTTGACTGACTGATGAAAAATAACAATGACCCAGGGAATAGCATCCTTGACAGCAAATTTACAGTTCACGACATGTTCTTACTGGATATTAAAAAAATAATAAACTGGTGGTTAAGGCTAAACGTTTAGTCAGATGAATTGTAACAAAATCCCTGATTTCTGGCAAGTAGCTGTGAGAAGGTTCTCCAGAGTGCAAAGCATGCCAAGCTGCCTAATAAAACTCTATTGAGCACAATGGACAAATGAAGTCAACCGTAGCATCAGTCACATGATGCAATGAGGCTGCAATCAGTTCAAATACACTCAAACCATAAGCCAGATAAAACAATGTGTACAAAGAATAAACTCATACTATTATCCACCAATCATTGAGTAGCAGCCAATACATTTGTACTGCAGTTCAATACAAATTTAAACCCTTGGTGTGCACACTGCATCTTAGGACTTGTTTTTGAAGGCAATTTTCTTGACAACTGACAATGAAAGCTTTGTTTGGTGCTTTTAATGTAATTCCTTCTAAAATGAAAGCCTCATTTTTCATGCTTTGCAATGTACCTTTTTTTGGATAAAGTCACTGTAAAACCCCACTTGCAAGACTACAACCCTTTATCATCTCAAGAAATACATCCCTTTACGTTGGCATCAACACATCTGTCAAAACAAAAACAATAGCACATCCTAACTACTTCATTCAACATACACAATGTATTTTATTTAAACCAATACTTTATCACACATCGCAATCATGTTCATTTCTGATGACATGAATGACAAAAAAAACCCTAATGTCTAACTCTTTTTAAAACACAATACAAATGTCACAAATGTATCATCCAGAAAAACTGTTTAACTGTCAATCTTGTTTACTTTTCTCAATCAAACAATGACCACAATCTAATGCTCTCATGGCAAGTTACAGTATTTGTTGACCTCGGGTTAGCGCATGCATGTCGTTTGTTAGCTCCCACTTGCTCAGGTTAGGATGGAGCTGAACCCAGCTGTCAATGGGCGAACGGCTGTGGGTACCCTGGATGAGTCCCCAGCTCATCACAGGGCAACATGACAGACATATTCAAACCATTCACACACACACCGGCAACATAGGGAGGTGTGTGTATAGCTATATCTATAGCTATAACTATAGACAGAGAGAGACACATCTGTGACCATTTTAGAAAATTAGTAGGATGCAAATGTGTTATTTAAAAGCTATTTCGGGACAAGTGTTGTTCTCAGAGTTTGGGTGTTAAAGGAACAACGGGGAAGTTAATGAAAGTGACTCTCTCCAACAGTGAGACTAATAAAGGACATCATGGATTTTAGGCAGAAGGAGTGTCAGGAGTGCTGAAATGGATTTTCAGGAAGCATAAAACAATGAGGTGTAGTGTGAACAAACCAACTACCTTAGCTCAGTACTATCATTTAGCTGCAAGCTAGGGGCCCTGGCCATTTTCTCACCATGTGTCAATGCTTATATAGGCTGACGATTTGGCTAGATACCTGAGTAACTGTTCTGAGGAGTATATATGTTCATAGCGTCACAACCATTCATCCAACAGTAGTATTTGTGAACTACGACACCAGCCGAGAAGAATTACTTCAACAGGAGATAAGAGCAATGTGAGAAAAATGACATGCGCCCATGTTAGGCTGAGGTCTCGCAAGCTCCAACCATGAGCTGCCCAGTGTCTTCAGAGCCACGTCTAATCTGTTGCAGAGGAAGATGGGAGTCCAATTCTTCAGTTCATCTTTCACATTGTTTTGGGTTAGAGACAGTCCGTGCCATCTGATCAGCTGCTGGTAGTGGCACTGCACCGTTTTGTGTTGAGCAGGGAACATTCTGTCTCAATTGCACATAAACTGTTTGAAAATAACAACAAAGAAAGGCCACTGAATACATGAAATACAGTAACGAGTCATCCAGTGGGACAAAAAGACAGTACCCCTAAAATGATGGAAGAGCTGATCTCCTAAAATCAGTCAAGCCTTTTGCTTTTGAGTAGCATAACGATATGACACTGATGTGTACAAACAGCAACGATGACAGTGATGATCACAATATCAGGAGTAACCGTTTAAAGTCTTTAAAGAGTGTGGCGTATGGACTGTGAAGAGTTTCTGGTATTCCATATTGGAGGTGCTTTCAGGAACCGGCCAGGTCCTGCTTAACAGATCCATACAAGTCATGAAGGAAAGCACATGGTAGCAGCTCAGCACATGGAAAGCCAGGTGGCACTGTACCTCACAGCAATGCTCTCCAAAGGCTGCTTTTTTCTGCTTTGTTTGCTTCAAGTTAAAATTCAAACAGGTTTCTTTTGTTCTCCTTTCCTCATTCTGGCACTCTCACATTGCATACTTCTGAGTCCATTCTCTTGCTAATTTGTTGTACCTATAAAAACACAAATATGGTCATCAATCAATTTATAGAGTGGAATATGTGAGCATAAAAATCAAAAGTAATCTGGGAAATGCATTTGTGAACTCACTTTTCCCTGTCAGCCTTGTATGTATGGGCGATCTCAGGTACCAACGGGTCATCCGGGTTTGGATCGCAAAGAAGAGAGCAGATTGACAATAGAACTGTGGGGGAACATGAAAGTAGTATTTCATTAGCTTAGGCAATCTATGGCCAAACATGCTTACCCCCCCTTAAAAAACAAACAAAAAAACAGGCTGAAATTATTTCCCTGGATGTTCAAACAACACATGTCTCTAACTCTCCACACATCTGCACAGTGGGATAGTCATGACAACATACACCAGAGTAAACGTATACCGGATCAAATGAGTCAAGTTCAATGAAATACATACAACCCTATGTCCTTTATTTCATCACATTAACCTACAAATACAAATTCTAACACTATGTTTATAATTTAGTAATACGATGGAAACTGAGCACTTTGAAGTCCAAATTCAACCGAGTATCAAAAAGAATCGTACCTTTCGATACTGTAAGTGCAGGAGACCATTGAGATCTCAGTATATCCAGACAAATACTTCCGTTGCTGTTGATATTAGGGTGGTAAATCTTCGTTGTGAAAGCAACCTATTGGGGGGACGGGGAAAGCAAAAACACCATAATTTTCCAAGGTTCAGGATCTTCACCACAGCACATGTTGAGTGAACCAAATGCACATCCTTACTTTTGGTGGTTTGAAGGGATAGTCTGTAGGGAAGTGAATGGTGAGGAAAAACACTCCACTTTGATATGGGCTGTCACTCTATTTATAAAAAAAAAGGCATTTTAAATGTGCCAATCGCACTTATTTTCCATTTATTGTTCAAGTGAGACTGTTCTGTTTGACTTACCGGGCCCATTATTGTTGCTTGCCAATGGAACACTAAAAAAAAATTTAAAAAGTCACATCAGTGCATTTACCCCCTCAAAATGAGCATTCATTCTTCTACTAAGTAGATGTGTATTTCTATTGCACACACAGGTATAATTCTACATACAGGTGAACTCATATGCTGTAAACTGATGCAGTTATATCTGTAAATTCTTACAATCATCTCCAACTGGCCCAGCGGAGCATTGAGCAGGTGGGTCTCTCTGCAGGTCTGACAGCTCCTGGAAGCAAAAATAGCAAAATAGCTCATAATGGTGTGTGTGTTGTTACAATTTTATACTGATGGGATTGGATTCGGTGATATAAATATACAAATGGTATACCTATGGCATACATTATATTGCTTTAAAGCAGGAAGTCTTAACTTTTCATTTATAACAATGGACAACAGCAAACGAGCCTGAAGTCTGAACAGAATTAAAATCCCTTATTCAACATCTAACCAAAAGAAGCCGATCTATTCTGTTATATAAATACACACATTGGCCTGCTACAGTGGCCCATTTGCTTTCCCATATAAGGTGAGACTGACTGGGGTTCATTTTGGAACCCAGCAAGCAGCTGTCATTCAACAACCACTATATCATTGGACACACTCTAGAACGCAACATACGGGAATAAAACAACTAAGCAGGAAGGAAATTCACGTTATATAGTCCAGTAATGTTATGTATCGAAAGCAGATTACCATTACATGTTAAATTGTTGAGTTTTGTGACATCACTAGTGTGACATCACTCGTGTTGTGTCTGTTCTACTTGGAAAAACGGTTAAATATAAACATCCAGACATAAACGTGAACCAGAGTGTTCCTGTCAGAGTGATGGCGCTGTGAAAGTAGTGTCTGATGACCATCGTTACTGTAGCAATGCACCAACAGGCCACCAGCGGTTAGCTCGTCTTTGTTTGAGAATAAGTCTTCAAAGGGGTATCGTCTCAAATTGAAAGCCAGTTCTGCTATTCGAGGCAACAGGAAAGGGCACACGCTGTTCATGTGTTCACGGAGGCTTTCAAAATCAATGAATGTGTCAAATATAAGGCACAGCTAGTACATGAAAGAAATGTACACTCACCTTCTGGATTCTTTTCAACGCCATTGCTTCAATGGCTATGCTAGGTAGCCTATCAGCTAAGCGTTAGCTCTGCAAACATAAAAATTGTGTTCTGTTGCCGCGTAATTTCCAAATTGCACCTTGTCTAAAATCAAGAAATCGGGTCTGACATATAACCGTCTCGGGTGTTTTTTTTCTAGTACATACTGTACGTCAAAACATCTCAATAAAGCTTGGTCTCGCTTTAGTTTGTGACAGAATAACGGTGATATTTTGCTCGCTGTTGTACCACTACCCCTCCTGCTACGAGACAGCTTGGAAACATCGCGAGACTTCAACTCAGTTCAGCGGTTGTATTTCAATTCCACTGAACATAGCTGACATAGTATACGTGCATATATTTTATACAAATAAATCTTGGAAAAAGAAAAGGAAAGAAAAAAAAAACACTTATTTGCGGAAGAAATATTGCTTAAATTAATGAAACGGAATTTCGATTCGTTATAATATAGTCAGTATTCGGTATAAGTATTTCCGGTTCGAATGTAGTGCTAAATGTAGCATTAAATAATTATTTCTGTCACAATAAAAGATATCCACTCACTTATTTTATTTTTTAACACTGAGCATTTCACGCCCTTGTCACATATGCCCCTCACTCATTAATGTTGCGTTACATATTCAAACAATTACCAAGTATCAAGTAACTTGATTGATTATTTATTTATTATTATTTATTTATTTATTTATTTTACAAACCGCAGGTTCCCACCATGAGGGTGAAAGAGACTGCGCAATGCGAGCTCACAATAAATGAGCCAGGTGACCACAAGATGTCAGTATTTGTAAAGAGCAAAAGGACACTGAAACAAATGGTTTCTGGTTCTACTAGATTTTGTTCAGCTTTCACTGGAAAAGTGTTTAGCCAACAACAGTAACTTCAATTCAATTGTAAGCTGCATACCCCAAATGTTATTGAACTGTGATTAGGTGGTTTCTGTGCACTCGTGCATGACAAGTTAGCAACAGAGTATGCAATGTATGACTTTCACGTACAATAGAATTGAAAAGGCCACAGAATTGTTCATTATTACTCTTGTCATTGTAAATGCATATTCATCTGAGTCAGCTGAATGCTCTGGTTCCTGCACAGCCTTGTTTGCAAAGCCTCATGAGCTTCCCTTTATATGTCTTAAACAAGGGTGGAAAAAAGAGCTCTCATTATTTTAGTGAGCATGCATGAATGGCTTGCAGTGTTCATTCTTCTTAAATGGCTGATTCAGTGTCAGGTTGAGGATCCAATCGTCAGTGTGACACTGAGAGGGACTATTTTCCTTTGGAAAGCTGAAGATTCCTTCAGATAATATCTTATTGTTTGCTCATCTCCGTGCTCTCAATGACCTGCCTGTCCTCAGGGCCTCCCTGTAATCAGATTCAGCTAACAGCAGAGGTAGCAGTTTGGGTCTTGCAGCAGGGGCCTTGTGTTCTGAGTTTGCCTACTTGTAGAGGCCATTTATCAACATGAGGTTTTCGGACACAGTTGCTGGCTTAAAGCCTCTGCTAACATTGCCTCCCACTGTCACATCACTGTCGTTCCTTCTGAAATCTCAGATCACATTAATTTGCCTGCTAGTGCGACTGTTGACTGAGACAACAGTGACTAGTGAGAGATGGGGTGCTATCCGCCATGTAAACATTCTACCTGTCTGACATGTCTTTGTGTCTACAACAGCATATCACTGACATGTAAAGGGAATTTCCCACCTATACCCAGACGCCTTTAGTTACCTGTGTGGTGCCCTAACTTCCAGACTGTTGCAGGAGGCAAGGTGTGAATTGTCAGGACAAGGATGATATGGGTGGGGGTTGGATCTCAGCTGACCTGTCTCAGGATACCCCGTAGTGCTGTTATCTGAAACCACAGACTCAGCAGACTCTGGCGATCTGTTGTTCTTGGTGAGTGTAATAATCACAAGTAAAAGTTCCATTTTACAACAGAAACTATACTGTATTTCCCTTAATGTGGCAATTATGCCAAAGCAATGTCTGCGCTTGAATTCTGGGCTATTTCACTTTTCCCATGGTTGCCATGACAAACCACATACTCTTGCTGTCATTTTCAAAATTAACTTAAATTGCTGTTGTTAATGTCTGAATGATCCAATAAAACCAGAACCAATTAATTGTGAGCACAGGCTGGGCACACAGTCCCCAGAGGTGTTCTACCTTCAGCCAGTGGATTAACTTTCTGGGGGCTCTCTTATGGAACAAAGATCCATTGTTGTCACAAACTAAGAGATATTTGTCCACCCCTTTTATCAATGGTCTTGATTTGATTATACACTCAGACTAAATGTGCAAGCAGGACTCATGTTTGCAGTGAAGTCAGCACTCTGCACAATCAAATAATTCTTGAGCTATGCAACTGAAAAAAAGGTCATTTTGTGTGCAGCAATCAGCGTTTCACGGCTCATTTCCTCAGCTGTGATTTGATTTTGTCATTGTTAAGGCGGCTTTAGCCATAGTAAACCTTTGATTCATTCCATTACGTTTACAAGATTGTGAGTTGACTCGGCATTGAGTTTTACGGTATTCGTATTATTTCAATGGATTGATCACTGGAAAGTTAACATGTCATATTTGACACATCTTCTTTCACCATCTTCTGTATTTTTGGACATTCAAACATAACCACATTTGTTTGTTTACAACTTGGCTTACATGGCTGCAGGCAATAATTTAAACACTTGTAGATTTCAGCATGTGCTTATTAAATGCCATTATACCCTTAAAGCAGGACTTTAACGGGAGGTTTTATTGTCCTAATTTCATTATGTTTCATTTCCAACCACAAACTAGCTGGATTTCAGCGACTTGAGAAACTGTTTAAAGTGGTGAATGATGAGCTGCTGAAAAACTGGTCTTGTGGGTTGTTGGAGTAAAGGCCTTTACATTCTCCACAAGAAACGAGAACTTTCTTCTCGCTGCCAGGGCTGCGAGAACAAAGTTCAGAGTATGTAAAGTCCCAAACCATTAGCTCATAGTCCTAGCTGCAATATTAGAGCCCAGTGAGAGTGCAAGCATTTATGTTAGAACGTTTCTGTTTTGTATCTGCACTGTTTCAGCAAATTAGGTGAAAACTAGGCTTTGTGGTTTTGCATAATCCAGCGTACAAACAATGAAATATCACAAATATGAATATTGACATGGACTGAGAAGTGTTTGACAAATAGCTGATGTAAGAGCCAGTGTCTGTGTGTGTCCATACTACTCTGATGGTGAAAACCCTGCAGTATTTTCCTGTTTTCAAGTTTACTGATAAATACTGTATATTCAAGTTTAAAGACATTTGGTTTGAACACAATTGCAAAATCATCCATTTTCCTTCATTTCTTGATTATCAAACTCAAGGATTTTCACTCAGCCTGCTCTCTGGAACGGGCCCCAAGGTTGGATGAAGACATGTCATCAAATAATCTTCCTGTACTTTACTGTGTGTGTG
>JBBMJM010000021.1:5504589-5518100 GCA_037832705.1 Centriscus cristatus | reverse complement strand
GACGGGTGAAGGCGAGGACACACCGTGTCTCTCTGACATCTGGTGTGTACACACACACACACACACACCATCACTGAAGTTTAATTTGAGGACTTTAGACTCTTACATTATTTGTTTTATTTATATGAATATCATTTGGCTTTAATTCTATAACACAGAGGGAAACTGGTCGTGCCTGGGATGTATTTTTATGTATTCCTACTCCCCCGGGACTACTTTGCTGCACCTGGAGTACTTTAAGGGGCAACAGTTCTTTTGTTGGCATACAGGGCATGACGTTGTTCTTGCACACAATATCTGCAAAAAGAAAAAAGGAAACGGCAGTTCCTGAAGTCACACCCTACGGTCACTACAGAGTAATACCTTCCTGTGACACACATGGGAAGCATCTCTCTGCAGCGTCCATGACAGCTGTTCTTGAGATGTTTTTTTTAACACCAAGATAAGGTTGGCAGACCCGAGTGTCGTTGATGCGGCGCGTGCAGGGACTTCTTGACTTGTTGCAATTTGTGTCGTTGCATAATAATACAGTTGCCCGAGCAGCTGTAAATGTTTGGCACAAATGGATGCATCGCTTTATTTGTTGTTCTTGTTATTTATTGACCTGTAACTATGAGTCGAGGTAGAAGTTGCACAGAAAATGCCTGGGAACTATTTGATCAAGCAGCGACATGTTCCATGTTATTTTACTGGTGATGAAAAACACACTGAATACTAATTCTCAGATAGACGTTCAGGCATTAGGAGACTCTTACAAACATTTGTGAAATCCTGTGTGATTGGGTTTAAATAGGCCTGTGCAAACTTCCTTGAAATAATCCCCGCTGGAGAGCTGTGTTCCTCTGAGCTTGTCCATCCCCCAGTCTTTGTCACATCCCCCCCAAAAAAACAAGTACTTTCGTCAAGGCCTGGCAGGCATCGGACTGAAAAGACCCCCCCTCTCCTTTTTTTTTTTCTCCTGTCGTCTTTTCACTGTTCAGGCCCACTCCCCTCGCCGGCCCTGTACCTTCCATTCAATTAGAAAGGCGTTAGTTGACCATTGTTATTCTGAGCAGTCTTGATGGCTTCATTGGAGGTCTCCACTGGCGCTCATTACCTAAATGGCTGCTCGATTCACACTGGCTGTTAAAAAACAACGTGTACATGGTCTATTTTATAGCGTAGATATATTATCGGATGTCAGTATGTTGAAATAAAAATGCATAAATATGCATCTGCTGGTGAGTCTATGCAACATCCATACTTTTTGGTATCAAGTGCATCGTTTTTCGTTCCTCATCTTTTATTATGTGAAAAGTAAAACAGCTGTTGCTTGTTGCTCAAAGTGAAGAAAGAAATCATTTGGAATTTACCCCCTTAAATCCACCGAATCAGAAAACAAGAATGAGGTCAGGGGGACAGGGCGAGCTGACTGTGTCCGTCATCACCGCCGCGGTGGACTTAGGCAGGCAGACAAAGGCTGACATACTTAAGAGATGTCTTGAAGTCTCCATATTGCGCAGAGCTTCAACAGGGTGACATTGATTGATGAGAGCTTCAGCTTAGTACCGTTTCAGGCTCGAACAAGGGTTTGGTCTGTTTACACCTGTGGATGGAATTCAGAGCAGTAAGATTTACTGGATTACATTCACCAGCAGTCTGCACCCAACAACCCAGTTGAACTACAGGGCTCGACATTCATCACAAACAGTTGCGTGCAGGCTGCTGAATGGCTCATGAGATCAAATCTGCCCCCCAGGTATCCTAATATGTGTTGTTGGCCTCTCAGGTGTCGGGAAATGAGCAATCCCACTGCAAACGGTTTATTAGATGGCATGTGTTGGAAGGCTGACAGGTTTGTTTTATTCCTCGGCGGTGGTGGTGTTACTACTTGTGCTACACAAGGAACATTAAATTTCTGTCTGTCAAACAGTCATGTGATTGATGACAAGCCTTCATTTCCAGGTTAGTGACAGCTGCTGTTAAATGGGCACGAGAGGTATTCCTCAATTTTAAATTTCCTGCCAGGATCTATTTACTCGTGTCTTCTGGTCTGTCAGCCCGCGAGAGCTGTTGACAGAGACGGTGAACTTCCACGGCTTGTTCCTGAAAACAAACACGTTGCTCAAAGAGTCGTCAGGCCGCGGTTTCACCCGATGACGCGCTGCATGATGAAGAATTTGAGGCCCACGTTTTAAATTTGGATGTGGCAACCCTATCATGAGCAATGAGAGACAGGCCTACGTGGGATCGTTGCAGAGTTCCCCGAGGGCCCAGCATAACTGATTTAAAGCCTGCTCGGAGCTGACATTCCGCTGTAATCCACCGAGAGCTGAGGAGGAGGTTTTATGTTTGGAGAGATGTTCCACCAGACTCCTGCCTGCTCTGAGCCCCGAGTCTAGTCGTTTTGTTTCTTTTGACGTCTTGTTTGTTTGTGGATTCACGGACGCAAACGTCACCGCATTGTTGTCGTAGTGACGGACCGGTGGCACATTTCAGCTGGTCGACACACTCTCCGCAGCTTCATCAGCACTTTTCAATAAGTCTGCACGTACATCATCATCACCTCCACTAAAGAGTGAAATACCTCCTGCGTGTGAGAAGTGGCAAGTAAGCGAGAGCGTGGTTAGCTGCTCAAATATATCTTCATCAAATACCCAGTGGGGACCCTCAAACTCCCGAGCACGATTGTTGAATAGAATATTGTTTGAGATTGAGATATGAATGGCGAGCCTGTAAAAGTCTGAACATGTCAGCGGCTACTATGGCATGCCTCCCCGGCTCCTTTTTTTTTCTCTCCTCCGTCCTTTCTGTTGCTTTTGCAGCTTAAAAATGTGCAGACAAAGAAAAGTCAACATGGTCATTGTCCCCGTGAATAATAGGGCCTCTCCCTACATAAGCAGACACCGTTTGTGTGGAGGTGTCTTTTCATCAGGTTGCTCACTTAGCATTTCATTCACCTTGGTGTATGTGCACACATGCGTCCATGCGTGCTGCGTAATGTCTGTGAGGGTCGAGGGGAGGCGGAGATGGGGTGTTCAGGTGCGGCTCTGTGGGTTCTGTGCAACAGAGGGAACAGTGTACGGGGGCTCACATTCTGACAACCCTCACTGTTGTATTCCACCGCTGCAAGTAATCCGAATGTTAGCGCGCAAATATTTTTTCAGCCAAGCGCTGTGTCAACAGAGCGAACGTTTCTGACTGAGTTTATAGTTTTTAAAGGATTTTTTCTTCAAAGGCAAACATCGACGTGCATTTGGTGGCACTGTTGGGTTACAGACCACAGAAATGCCATCGCAGGCATGGACTTATTACATTAGAGGTAATTCAATTCAGGTAGTGTTTTAAAAAATATTGTACCCAGCTCCATTTATTTTGTAACGAGGGTGGAAGTCCTCGACTCGCCCTTACATGTGTCAGTAGGAACGTCTCACGCGTTTACGCTGAAGTTGTTTTACATTTTCCACAACTGCATGTGTTATAGCGCTGATTAGTGTAACAGAGACCGTTTTGCGGTACTCATACCGCCACCGTTTTTTTTCCCCCTCCCTACAAATGTTCCACTTCACATGTCGTTACATGTGTCCATCACTCTCTCAGTGAACATGTCATGAGGGTACGATGGATGGACAGTTATTGTAATCTGTTGCTGCTTCCCGGGAACATGTAGCGTTCTGTTTTCCAGGCTGAGGAAGCTCACGCTCACTCTCAAACAGTGAGTAGAAATGGTGTCAGTCCTGGTCTGGATCCTTCCCTCCACGGTCTCTGTGGAAAGCGCGCGCTGGCGTCAATTCCTCCCTCTACCCTGTAGCCTGCTAGTTCACTACCTAAAACCCAACCCACCCGCCCGCCTGGCATTAGAAATTCTGTTTATAGTGCTCTCTGGCTTCTCCAGCGCTGGCCCGTCAGGAGCATCTCAGCACCCTTTGAGGGAAGGATAACCAACATCTCCCCTCTCCAGCCGCACACTCCCCATGTTCTGTGACATCAATGAATCCGTTTGATGTGCCACGATGGATGTGTGTGCAAATGTGTTTTTATCAATTCATGTGTTTTTCTCATTTGCGATGTTTGGCCACTGCTACTGTGCAGCTCAGGGTCTCTTGTTTTCTTGAATGAAAACTTGTGTTTCCTGAAGGTGAAAATGTCGAGCAAAGCTAGAGTCCACCTCAGAATCACATCTTTCCTTTTGAATCTTTGAAAGCGCTTGAAAAAATAGTGTTGTCGATCCCGTCAGTTTGAACTTCCGAACACGTGAAAATGGTGTTTTTGCAGAGCGATATCGAGACGTTCCGTGTTTGCAGTGGAAACTGCTGGTCATGAATCAAAGACCTGCCATTTATGTCGTAGATGGTGGATGTGGAGTTGAACGGGGCGTTTGGGAGGCTGAAGCAATGGAAACCCCAAAGCAGCATCTCCTGTCCTGCAGCTGCTAATTATCTAAATGAACTGAAAGAAAGTACTTGGCCGGGCAGTTAAGACCTGAGAGGCGAAGGCGTGGCAGGCGCAGAGAGATCCAATGTGTCATGAGAACACCAGCTTAGTCACGTCAGTTCTGTGGTGCATGGAAACCTGGAGGCCTCCTCTGAGGACAGGTGGGTGGGTGGGTGGACGTGTTCGTCCTGCAGTTTAGAACTGACATGTTGTAATGATGGATGGGCGAGTAACAAAAATCAGTGACGTCACCGATATTGATGTATTCCAGGCTGTGTTGTGTGTGAGTGGTTAGTGGGGTGTGTGGTGACAGTAAACCGTACGGGGCTGCATGCGGCAGTTAGGACCACTATAGTTTGGGTTCACATAAAGAAATGCTTTCCCTCCATAATTGTACCTTAAATGCTCCACTCCATGCTAATAAAATGTGATTGTACAGCAGGAAGAAAAAGAAAAAAAGTTCTGAACAGGGTTTCATCAGTCTGGTATTTAAAGCAGCTGTTTTCAGTTTGAGCGCTGCAGTCAGCAGGATGAGGGAGAGAGCAGGCAAGACGAGAGATTGTTGATGAGATGTGGCTGTGGGAGAATAAACTGGGGCAGATATGGGCCCTGCTATTCCAGTTGCCTGTTATCCTGAGGTGGGCTGGCTTCCAGACCTAGAGGCCCCCACTTATCTGAGGGATCCTGTCTCCCACAGAGCACAGCCTCTCCGCCACGCACCACAGTGTGCTGCCCTCCCTCCCCTCTCAGTCACGTCCCAGTCATCAGATCGAGCACACGGAGCATCGCCGCCACCACTGCCACGGTCGGTGGAGGGCCTCCGCTCGCGTACGACGGCTTGTGTGCTCGGTGAGGTTGCAGTGGTCGCACTAAATTGAGACGTGGCTGGATATCAATCTGGAGAAGAGACGAGCTGACAGCGCGCGGCGCAGGGATTCTTTGTGTTAAAGTTGTAAATCAGTTTCAACTCCTGCCGAGTGTGTTCCTGGTGTCGAGTCAGGCGCACACACCCCCACACACACACACCTCGCAGAGTTTTTTGGGGTTTGCTTGTGACTAGTACAAATGATCACAGTCCCAATGAATGATCCCTGCTCTCTCTCGTGAAACCAGGGCACACACCGAATCAACTGAGGAGTGTGATGGTCCGTCCACGATCTGCATATAGCTCTGCCCTCTCAAAACACACGCAGTGCATGTAATGGATCGTGTGCCTGACTACATAAATCTGAAAAGGGAGACACGGGGAATTTTCCATGTTTCATGTATTTATATAGGCAGGATTTGCGTGTTACTATGTAATTTCATTTATTTTTTAAAAGGTGCGTCAATGCGAAATGTCGTTTTTATTGACGCTGAGCGTTCAAGAACAGAATTTGTTGGAAACACGAGAGGGGACGGTTGTAAAACTGGCAACAACTTTCTTCAGTCTCATATTTTCTCTGGATTCTCGTGGTGGTTTTGCATAATATTCCGCAACAAGTTCATTTTCCACACACGTGGGCACTGTGTGTTTTCAAAAACATGACCGCAAATTTGGAAAATACTGGTATTGTGTATGGAACTGACAAATTGCTTCAAGTTATTAACATTTGGGATATCAGCAGATCAAATCAGTTTCATGTCCGACTGTCACAGTAGGATGAGTTCATCATTACTCAGAGAACTCGTCGGTCGAACTTTCCCATGAGATTGTGTTTTTTTTCTCCCGTCGCTGATGTAACCTCGGCGTGACCCTCGCTTGCATTAAGCCAATCGTACTTGTTAAGAAGTCACAATGTTCTGCAGAGCAAGAAATTGAATTATAGCCCAGCAAAGGCCCAAGTCATCTAAAATGTGTAGCTCCTTTATCTCAAGCTAGACTTGTTGATCCTGTTAAAAACAAAAAAACAAAAAGCGAAGCAGAAAGTTCTGAAGCCACAGGATATCAGTCTGCTGACCTTATCCACTCAGTTTCAAATGATGAGGTAAATGATTGGTTATGAGTAATGGCTGCAGTTGTTTGCCTCCGATCAGGTGAGACGAAGCGTCTGCCGCAGGTCATTAACATGATTGGGTTTCGTTGTTTGGGGACTGAAAACAAATGTTGAAAACACTGGAGACAAACGGTTCGTATTGTGTGTTTGCATGTGATGCTGGAGTTGTATCAGGCGGTGATGGACGTACGGTGGTTGACACGACCCCTCGTCCGTTTCCACGCTGAAACGCCAAATCCCCACAAATGTGACTGACTCACATTTAGAGTAGCTACATTAGAAAAGAAGATCTAATCAGCCTTATATGACATGAAATAGGGCATGGAGCCCCTTTGTTTGATTTGTACATGGGTTGGAGGGGCTGGCTATTGGAAATCCCTGAAGCAGGCTTTAGGGGCAGGTCTGATTCTCGTGTGAAATGGGAAGGCTCTATAGCTCTCGGCTGACTTGACTGGGGCTGTATGGGTGTGTTGGCAGGGGGAGCGCCGGTCATGAATAGGGTCTTTGACTACCTCAGACTTGCCCTGAAAGGCAGGACAAAGACCCTAGGGCAACGGCTTAGAGCCTCACAGCTGAGCTACAGAATGCTTGGCCCAGTCTTCCTCCCTCCTTTGCCTGATTTAAATACTACAGTGGCTTTCAGCATTCTGGTGACGGAGGCTCACATTCACCACATCACAGTCACCATCAACTTTTCTCTCTGTTTTTGTTTACACTATGCTAATTCCCAAACTGTTTACGCAACCCTGCTGCACAGAGTGTCGGAGGTGCCTGTGAACGTGCACCAGTCAGAAAAATCCACATCGTCTCCGTGTTGTTCTGATTACCAGGATGTGCACTAACTGCAGTGATGTGTGTGTGTGTGTGTGTCTCATTAATCTTTTTTGGGGTTTTTTGTTGTTTATTTGCATATATACCCAGACGGGGTATAACATCGGCGCGTAAACAAGATGAAACTAACGGCTTGATTACGGCTGACAGATCTATGCGACGGCGTGAAAATAAAAAGCAATAAATCTTTTTTCTCTTCTGTGGAGTTAATGGGGTTATTTGAGTCCTGTCCAGACACTCTCTCCCCACAGAGTGTCTAGTTTCAGATGTCACTCAGAGCTTTGTTTGCCCCCCAGGGTGAAGGGTTAGAGGTCAAGGTTCAGGGCCAGTTGGCTGAGTGGTCACAAAAACCCAGGCTTTCCTCAGCACATCCGATCCCTTCTTCCACATCGGTCTGCAGCCACAATGATGGGATCAGTTTGCAACATTTGTCTCCTCTTATTAGGACCTAGAATTCATTTGACTCGAGTCAGAATGTGATTAGGAGCATATAGTTTTACAGTGAGGTCATAAATGTGGTTTGGATTCTGAGCATAATTGTTCCTCAGCGGAATGTTGTGCAATTTTTCAGTTATGCTTCTTGTTTTGGACGCGTTTCAATGTTTTCGCTGTCCAGCTACTGTGTTGGTCGACTATTAGCCCAGCAACAAAAAAAAACGCTTAATTGGTGTGTTTTTTTTATGATTTGACCATTTGTATATCAGACAGATTCCCTTTCTCTCGTTTGCCTTTACGAGCTGTACTTCAGCAAAATCTCACACCAGGCTGTAAGACTATCCAGATCCTTTGTTCCAAACACCTCTGAAAGTTTGGGACCCCACAGCCTCACCCTCATCCGCCTCGTCCGCCCCCACCCACAATCTCAAACCCCCCCTCCTACACAGCCCCCCCTTCCTACACAGCCGCCTCCACCATCCAAACATGTCCTCCAGCCAGGTTTATTATGCCGTTTCACGCAGACCAAAATTGCAGCTGCATGGAGAACAATCTGGAGCACATTAGCTCAGGCGCTGTGATTTATAAATTGTTTCTCAGGCCATAAATCCCTTCTGTAATTGTGCACAAGCACCCCTCTCCTCCGCTGGTCACTCCCCCCTCCGTTCTCTCCCTCTGTCTCTCCCTCAGTCTCACTCGGAGCGACTTACAGTTCTCGGGTTAGCACTAATTGTTTGCAGAAGTGTGCAGTTTGGACTGAGTTTGTTCAGTTGTGGGCCCCGCTGAAAAGTCTCTTCTTGAGAGATAAACTTTTCCTATGTTGATGCTGTTTGTTAAAGCTCCTCTGGTGTGTGTTATGGGATACGGGCATTTGTCTTGTGCTCCTCTGCTGTGCATTCCTGGGTCCTGTGTAATTGAAAAGGGACTCTCCCAAACTATGCCCCTGGAAATCGGATATTTACAGAAGACCCTCATCATAATCACCTTGACGCTCTCATTAGATTGTATTGAGACTGAACGATGGCAGCAGCTGAATATATTATATCAAATATGTTCTCAGCAGTCTGGAGACATTTGACCAACCTTAAAAAAAACCCGGCCTGCTCACTTAAATCAATATTAGTTCCTCAGAAACGGTTTATCTGTTGAGTACAGACAAACCTGTCCTTCTGCGTCTCTCTACCAAGCCCAGGAAAACGATCCCTCTTTTTACTGGGAAATTAATTGCAAAGTTCCAGATATGTAAAATGAGCCCAAGATGTTAACATGAATTGAATTTACAGCCAAAATAACACACGGTCATGATTTAGCTCTCGGTGTCACATGTGCAGTGTGATGAAAATGAATCCTCTCCGTTGCCGGCAATGACTTTTACAAATGTTTCAGGTATAAAAATGCTTTGGCTCCTGTCCAGACCTCCCTGCAGTCTGCTGACAACACGCATAACTAATCCAGGGGAATGTCACGGTCCTGGGTCGGCTGCTGTCGTGCGCTGTGGAGGGACGAGTCTACGTTTCAGCCTTATTCAGTTTCATCCTTTAAAGAGCATTATAGGTCAACTGTTTCTCTCCAGACATAAAATGATTTGGGTTTGGGGTTTTTTGCGTGATTTACTTTGCAGATCTATTCGACGTGTTCTTTTCACCTTGTGGCATCCATGTGATTCGCCTCATATCACGTCTCTGTGAACATTCAGAAAATGTCCGTTCCGAATGCGTTACTCATCTCGCTGTGTCGCCGCAGTCAGCAGACACCAAGTGTCGGCGCATACCTCTGGCATGTGAACGTGTGTGTGTGTGTGTGTGTGTGTGTTGGAGTAGGGCAGAACTGGAGTGCAGGTGGTGGGGCGGGCGGGGCGGCAAGGGGAAGGCGAGTGGGGTTAGCAGTGGGGTGATAGGGATGTCAGGTAGTAAAAAGTGAGATGAGGCAGGGCCCACAAGTCTGCGAGCCTGGAGATTTGTGCTCGCTCTCCGAGAGCAAACACAGGAGGCATCTGCAGGCAGCTGTGTGTGTGTGTGTGTGTGTGTGTGTGTGTGTGTTGGGGGTGGGGGGTGCAGAGCTGGGTGGTGTTAGGTGGTGGTGAGGAGAGGAGGGAAGCGGGGGGGGGGGTTTGCAGAGTGAACACAATCAGCCCTCTGTTTTCATAAGACTTGTGGTATGTGCGAGCAGAAACAAATGTGTTTAATTTAGTCCTTTTTTTTTTTTTTTTCCCCTCTCATGCCTTCTCCACTTATGCCCACCTCAGGATTTGGAACGGACTTTTTCCCTTCAAGATGCTTCACTGGCTCTTTCGCTGCATGTCAGCTGCTCTTAGGAAGTAAAAGCAAAAAGCCAAGAAACGGACAATGATGTACTGTGTCCTGTCTGATAGAAGGCAACCGTCTTGCAGATGCACTCAAATGTTCTCTGCAGGGGGTGTGTGTGTGTGTAAATATTTATCTGCAATACAAGAGGGACAAGGATTATTTTTATGATTTAGTCAAGACTTTGGGGTGATTAGTGTGCTGTGGTATTTGCCCTGTGCGGTGGGAGGCTGCATGCTGGACATGTTCATGCCTCAGAAATGCCTCGGTGTGACACTGCGAACTCATCCTGTCTCCAGTCACTTTGCGTCGGGTCATAAATGAAAAATGCAGGTCTCACTTTTTTTGTGTCACAGAACACATTTGCATCCCGTTTTGCTTTTGACACATTGGATTTGGAAGTCGAGCTTCCCTGTAAACCGCTGGTAATCACCTCGTGTTCTGGAGTTAATTATATAGACGTTTACGGCCGTGAATGTCAGTGAAACGAGGCGACTCCCCAAACAATAAAAAGTTGTGTTCCTGCCACTGGACAAACAATGCCACAGGACATCCAGAGGGACGGCGTTCTGACATTGGTGCTGCGTTCTGTCTTGACATTAGATCACGTTGACATTCAGCAGAACAGTCTGACAATTGAAAGCAGATCTCCCAGGCACGGGAAACCACATAACTGACTTCTTATAATTGACTTGAATAGCTTCGCACCCTCCTCTCTGTCGTTGGGAGACGGCCGCGCTCTTACCAGATGTGTAATTATTTTCTTGTGTGTCTAATTGTACAGTGAGTTTTATACGGCCTGCTGTTGCGCTCTGTTAAGAGAATTACTCATTTATTCCCTACTTTAACCTCAGGTAGAGAACTTTCCTTTCATTACGTCTGATTACCACGACTGGAAAGTCAACCAGAAAGAAGAACAATAAGGCTTCATGTAAAAGCTCAAGGAGGTAAAACGCTATAGCTGTGGATACAGGAAGCAATAACTCAGGATCGTGTCACGCATGGAAGAAAGAAAAAAAAAAAAAACTGGAACAGTTGCTGGAGTTGCAAAAAATTCAAACTCCTGCTGAAGTCACATTTCATCGTCCTTGAAAGTGAGAGATGCGTCTTGGCGGCGGTTTAATTCAGCTTTGTATTTTCTTAATGATAATTCTCTACTGACACGGTAGGAAAGTCACTCACGGGGCTTTTCGAACCAAACCAGGAGATGTTACTAAGTTTTATCTTGGGACCAAAAGCTGCCTTAACTAGTCAATGTCATTGACCACCATTATTTAATTATGTATTGTTTAACATTATTGTGATTTCTGCTACTTCGCGGTGTTTAGTTGTAAGTAAGCAGGGTTGCAGACTATTTATGTACAATTATCACTGTATTATATATCCTTAACGTGTATGTCCAACAGCCAGCAAATAGCCGGTTTTTGCAGAGTTTCTGTCGGTTGTGCTGCAATCTCTAGTGGGTGACCTTCCTGGACATCTTGGAAAAACCTTGAGCTGTTTTCTTAGGACCTCCCTCACGCTGCCGCTCCTCTTCACTCTCCTCTCTCCCTCTCTGCACTAATAGTTCTTTTGTGTACAAGAGCATGTTAAGAGGCCAATGAGCCTGGCCTTAATAGGCCACGTTACCATAGAAACCACAGCACTCTGGATGTCTGACCTTTGACCCACTTTTTTTTACTGGCTGTGAATGCGAGTGCAGGACGGCCAACCGGGTCACAATAGAGGCCCGATCAACTGAGGGAGTGACCCTGACATAGTCACTTAACTTCATTCCTCCGCGGGCTAATGGACACTTCAAATGTGGTCGCTAGTCGCTAATGTTTGGGACCTGTGGGACCACGAGCAATGTAGGCTTAATTTGAATGCAACTCTGAGTCGACGTTTCATATCGGATTTAAGTGATGATCCGAGTAAAAGTGCAAAAGTGTGTGTAAGCCGTGTGCCTGTGTTGAAAAAACACAAAAACAAGCACAAAGCTAAAAAAACCCCAACACCGTCCACACAGAATCCTTTTTCCTTTGTCGTAATGTTTGTTTCTTTTTTTTAATGGCGTCTTCTTAGTAGACAGCGTTAATAGAAAACTTCCTCCCTCCCCACTAATCTACTTACTTCATCATGGATGAGATGATTAGACATGGTCAACCATTAAAAAAAAAAAAGTGCTGTGGTCCAATAGGGATTGTCGATCAGACCAGCTGAGCTGCTTGTCATTTCCCCATCAATTACACACTAATTAGCACAATGACTGCTGAGGTTTGCTTAAGAATTGTCGCTGTAATTGCCTCTAATGTTGGCAAACAATGACTCTTAATACAAACTCTGAGACGAGGGCGGGTGCTACTTATCACATTGTCTTTGCCTGAATTGTTTTTCATGCATAGATCAGGTTAAGGTGTCAATGGCCCTGCATGAGCAGGTGATATCAGCAGAGCAAACCAGGGAGGGCTTTTGTGTCGAGGCCCGACACGGCCATTGTCCCGAGTTGCTGTTCATATGGGCAGGGGATGGTAATTAACACCTCAGCCAAACAGCAAGCTGTGTGGCCCATTTGTTTTCTGTTGGGGGTAAAAGAAAACAATGGGGAGGGGTTCTCCACACAGTAGGTGATTGACATTATCTGCTTGAGCGATCCGTGTTGGCATTCCTGCTGTTTTGTTATTCACCACACGTTAGGCGAAGCCATTTCACAAGCGAGAGGCCTCGTCTGAGCCGCCACTTGTTCACCGTTTTATTTGTCGTTCCACTTTGATTGAGTTTCACTCGAACACGTTTCAGGTCCGTCGGTCATGTCGTCTGAACTGTTGATGCACAGTTAGTGGACCACTGGAAATGGCATATAACTCCATAATATTGTTACTTTTTGCGTTTCCCCCTGATGGAAAACCATTGTGATGTGTACAGTGTCCCTCTGATATAGGATGAGAGGGGTTTACAAAGTTGAAGATGCCTCGTGTCTCTTTGGCACCGGGTGTGACTTAGTTTGACAACAAATGTCCAGACATCTGTCTCGTTTTCCCACTCTGATGTTGGCCTTCAGCAGGGCACCGCACACTTCAGAGATGACAAAGACGCTTGGCTGTGTTCACCGTCGCTCTGTGAGAGCAGTGTAACAATTAGGACCCAGCTCTGGCAGGCCGCATGCCCCCGAGCATATGTTGTGTTCTCTCTCTTCAAACAGCCAAAGGGCTCCAGTGGAGCTGTATCTGGAAAAATTCAGTGGCATCTTCGCCACCTTTGTTGCATCTGTGCGCCATAAAAGTAGCACATTCTACTGATGTCTATTTTGAGCGCTGGAGGCAGCAGGGAAGGCTGGAAGACAATTAGAGAGTTACAAAAATGGATCAGCTGAACTTCAGTCGAGTCGCACAATTCTTTCAGTACTCTGTCCGAGTCTGTTTACCAGAGCGCCCAGGTCCCATGATGCAACAGACGTGGGTCCTGACCATATGTCTGTTTGAATTGTACTTCTCACGTACTGCTGATACACCCCACAACCAGAGTGAACGAGGGGTGTTTGAGTCTGTAGTAAGTTAACTTTTGTTTCCAATGT
>JBBMJM010000021.1:5461718-5472396 GCA_037832705.1 Centriscus cristatus | reverse complement strand
TGCAGATGCACATGTGCAGAATGTACATTTTTGTGCACATTCTGCTGGAAGGAGGTTCCTGTTTGTCCACCAACAAAATCAGGACAAAGTTACAAACAAAACGTACAAAGAAGACATAACCCACTGTCTTAAAGGCCTGACAGATAATTCTCTTTTCCCCCCACTGTATCGTGAGATGGGTTATTGCTCCATTTTGGAAAAAAAAATGTAGTAAGGAGTCTTTTCAATTGCTCAAATATGTCCAAAATTACAAAGCAAGCTTGTCTCTTGACAATTTGTCAGATATGGTTTATCACATTGAGGAGAAAATAAATACAGATGAACAAAAATAGCATTAATAAGGCAAATACTTTAACTTTTGTTCCTTTTCAACGATGTGAACTGTGACTAAATCAGTGACAATATCATGACATGTCTGTTGAGCCTGTCCGCTGTGGGTTGAAAACCAATTGAAAACAATGCTTTTCCTTTTGCGCACACGTATCTGTGATTCGCCTCAGCTGCTGTCTCAAAAAGTGTAATAGAAAAGACTAAATCTGACCATGGATGACCTCAACATCACAGGACTGCACCTGCAGGGGCAGGTGCTCCCGTCTCATTATCAGCCACCATCACGCTCGCCAACTTCAAGGTCACCTGCACGGAGGAATTTCAAGTTCCTTCATCCTGCAAGGGTATGTTTTAGTTTTACATTTGGTTCACAAAGGTCAAACATTACCAATTAGACAGCTGGTATTGAAAGACAACAAACTCTCTGAGTTTCCACTTGGATTAGATTGTCCATCAAAGACGGGACCTGTTTCAGAAAACTGCCCCTGATCTCTGGAGTAGTTTTCAAACTCAGCAGAAATTAATTCAATCCAACTTTCTTTTCAATTTTTCTCAGCAACTGGTTAGACAAAGGTCTCCACAGCAGATGTAATCCACCTGTCTCAAATTTGCATCACAACCCCAAAAAAATATAATTACAATCTGTCAGAAATCAGATTTTGAAGTCACTGAGCAGATTCGTCTACTCGCCTCCGTCATCACAGATGTATAGCGGCCTCTCATCATTTGTCTGTGTATCGATTCAGCCCCGTGTTCTTGGAATATCAGCTCTGTTCAGTCATGTGGAGCCCCAGGAGTGCCTGCAGATAACATGCTCCCAACCTCGCTCTCTCGCAGCAGCAGCAGCCAGCTAGCCCACCCAGTTTCCCCTCACACCATTTGGAGTGTCAGACAACTGTACTCTGTTGGGATCTGGGGCTTGGCAGAGCTGGTTTCAGGGCTCAGATGGACAACTAATGGGGCCTTCTGCCCGGCAGCCCCATGAGGGCAGGTAGAGAGGGTGAACGAGGCAGGTGTGTTTATGTTCCATGTGTTGCCCCCTCCCCCTTTGTACAGCGGCCAGGACGCCTATAACAGTGAGTGTGGTGAAGTTGAAGAGGGGAAATCAAATAACCGAAAAAGGGACAAGGGATTCCTGAAAGGAAAATGTGATGTGATAGTATGAAAATGTATTTTCTTTGCCCACACGTCCCCATGCCTTCAGCAAGAACCACCTATTCAGGAAACAGATTTTCTCAATGTTCTCTGGGTAGTTTTGAGTGGTCCCTTCATAGTCATAAGAGCCTTTTGGAAATACATTACTCCATACTTGGAGCTAGCACTATTACAGGGTGTCCAGGTCAATAAATGTAGCAGAGGCAGTGTGCTCAGCAGGGTGTAAGGATTTCAGTAATCAGGGTTTGGGGATTCTAAATAGGCCAATTAAGGCTAATTACTAAGTAAATACAATGTGCTGCCAAAGTATATACAGGAGCCCCCTGTTCTTCTGGGTTCCCCAAAGAATGGCACAGTCCCCATTTTATAACAAAAAAATCAATTGGTACCTGCATACGGTCCCAGGTCGAGTGCTGCACTTGTGAACAGATTCCTTTCCTGGTGTGATGATTAGGTGTAATTATAAATGGTGTTTAGTAAAAGTGAGGTCACTTTTACTGAACCAAGTCTTTACTTATCTTGGCTTTAACTAACTTTAACTTGACTGTAAATTCAATTTCCTGAAAATTCATGGTTGCAGGATTGGTTTATTTGTTTTGTTTATAATTTATTCGTCATCTGTTCATGTGTGAATGTTGTATGCTTTTCTTTGTTTCCGCCATCCCTATGGAGGAAACAGTACCAGCCAGGCAAGGCCCTGAAGTAATGCAGGAATGAAATCCAAAACACAATTTGAAACAGCTAAAGTTAGCTGACCCACTACGCATGAGTAGACTAGACTGAAACAGGTTAGACTTTATAACAGGTTACAGTCACAAAAGAGTCAGACAACAAAGGCCCCAGCTAATGGACTTGAAACTTGACGTGGTTGACCGGGTGACCTGGGATGCTTCGTCAAACAGAGTCAGAGATACTGACAGGTGGGCCCTGAAGGCTGGGGACACAAGAAGGACGGCTTTACTGGCTGGACAGATAGAGTTTGGGGCTGAGTGCAGGGCCGCAGATGGGTAGCTTGAGAAGACAGACAGTGGTTGAAGTCCAAGAAGGAAAACTCGGCCCAAAAATCAGGAGAACTACATGATACCAGCTGTCAGTTGGTAAGCAGATGAAGTGGAAGCACAACTGGAGCCAGGGAAATGTGAGGTTGGGAAAGTTGCCCTGAAAGGGGGACTGTGGGGACTGGAACAGCCTGGAACTTCTGCAGGCGTTCCTCTGGAGAATGACGCAACTGGAGCCTAAAGAAAAGTCCACAACAGTTGAACAACGACTATGATTTGATTCTGTAGATGATAAATACAATTTTTTGAATGCGGCTTCATTTGGGCTCTCGATGATCTTGCCAGTCAAGTTGACTATTTTTTTTTTTTTACAGTTACGTGGCTAAATGATAACGCAGTAACATTTCAGATGTAAAACATCAGCATCTAAGCTATCAGCTTAGATGCTGACATCTGGGCTGCTATTGACAATGGAAGGAAAGTAAACACCGTCGGCCTCAGACAGGACAGTGCTGGTTCGTCCTCCAATCAGATGTGGTTCACTTCATATGCTACCACAGATGACAGAAATTGTCATCGACTTGAAGTTCAACTGAGATACATACCAACATGTGTAGTTCTGGATTTGGTCAAATGTAGATTCAAATTAAAATCGTTGCTTTAATCAAAAAAACCCATTGTATTGTGTATTTGATCGGTTGTCTGAGTTTGGAGTACCGCAGGGACCCTGGTCACACTCCCACAGATCACCTCCAGGACCACATAAGCAGCCTAATTGTCACGCCACTTTACATTACACATGTCATTCCTCATGCCACGCTCGTGTGCCCGTGTGCTTGGCTAGATGCTTAGGAGGGGGTGGAAGGAAAGGACAGTAGTGTCAGCGGTCCTGTGTACTATTGTCGATCTAACGTTCAGTTGACGATTGCAGAAACGGTAGATGATCGCCGAATATTGAGTATATTGATTTTATTGATTAACTGAACTCACTTAATTTGAACTAATTCATTTCATGTTTTGCGTCGAATTCTCACTGTCCTTTTTCTGCTATCCAAATTCCCAAATTCCCAAACACCAGGCTTCTCGGAATGGACAAAACATTTTTTTTCAGCTACTGGGCAAGAACATCTGCATAAAGTAGCGTTAAGTACATGAAGAACACATTCGCCCAGCAGCTTGATATTAGACAGCTTTTGTTCTGTGTCATTACCTCAGCAAATGTAATCTATAGGACTCCAATGGACTGTGTGCTTCCTCCACATCCTTTCCTCCTGAGAATAGCTCGATCTGACAGCTCCACCGCCCCCCGCCTTCCACAACAAAGCCAGAATTTCGCAAAATGAGGCAGCGAGTGAAGGTCATGGCTGGCTGGTCCTAAAGGCCTAAAGGTGAAGACTTACGTCCAGGGGAGGTGGATGTAGGGACGGAAGAGCTTTTCATGACAGCGTTCATTTCTTTGCAAGGACAATGTGACTTCCTGTAACCTGTCTGAGGAGAAGGTGCAATTGTTATTTTATTACTCTTGGTTTGTTCATTTGTTTTGATGTTGTCAGCTAGTCGTGCTTTGAATTGCCCCGTGGGTACACAAAGTTTTTTTTAATTCAATTGAATTGAATGTTTGGACAAAGAGACATCAAGGCAGAGAAGCAGAGAGGATGAGGATAAGAAAATACATTACCGTGTTATTGATTTATGATATTCCAAAGTTCGATAACAATTAACGCAAACAGGTTTAGTGTGTGAAGTCACGTACCTGCTTGTTTTTCATGATAAATACCTATTTTGTCATTGCTCATGGGGATATTATTGAGGATTGCGAAGGGAATCGTGTTAACTGCTTGAGGTGGAATTACTCAATAATAGCTGCTTCATTGCCAGTTTGTCAATTATCCTTTTGAACAACTGGATTCTGTGAGAAAATACATTGGAGCAAACTGGCAACTCCCAGCTTTAGTTGTGGTGAATGCTGCAACTGCAGAATCCATTATTGGCATTCACTGTTACGAATACTCCTGTGGATCTGAAGGAACTGTCCTCTGGTTCACAACATGGTGCACCAGTGGTTTGTTTGAAAACAAAACAAAAACAAAATAGAACTGGAACGTTAGCATGCTCTGGCATTGGAGGAAAAAAACGGTCCATTCTTATTTTGAAACGATCCCGAGGCAATACACTTCAAAGAGCAGTAAATGCTTGTCACCAAAGATGTCAACAGGGAAGAAGTACTAAATGACTGTGTGGCCATGTGGTGAACCTTTTTTTTTTTTTTTTAAATGAGTGATCCTAACGCATTTCCATTTGCTTTTGATATTGAAGTGAGATCATGCATCAGAAAAGGCCTTTGGTGAGGATGCTGATGAAGAGGAAGATTTAAAGTGCAGAGAATTTTATGCAGACAAAAGATATATCGTCTGTGATTTATTAGGCCAGAAACAGAGAGAGAACTGCTTTTAGATCATGCTACATATGCACATCATATCCTCACTGCTAGATTTGTTGAAATATGGTTGCTCATTTTGCACATCAGCACCCATATTGGTTTAGTTTAGCAGCTGAGATCTTTCTGCTTTTGTGCATTGCATGATTTCAGTCGGTTTTCAGGCGGGGTCCGACTACACAATGGTTTTCTCTTTCACGATGGTCACAGATTAACCCAGTACTGCCTTGTCTGGATCAGGACACTGGCAGCACTACAAACATGACCCAAACCGATCATCTTTCACAGGCCTACACAAGTTCATAGGTCACCAGGGAGGTAGGAAGACATTGCCACTCTATATGAAAAAGAAAAGTCCCATTCCCGGATATGAGGGAGTGGAAGGTAGAGGCTGTCTATCCTTCTGTTCTGTCCTCCTGTTTGCATATATATGCATCAGAGCGCGCTCATTCATTTGGTCAATGTTAAGATGTTTATGCATTATAGGAAATCTAAACAGTATATAAAAAAGAAACAGAAAAGAAACGGGTTGTTTGTGGCGGAAACTGTCAACTGTGAAACCCCCCCCCCCCAAAAAAAACAAAAAAAAAACTCTTGTGAAAGTTTAGAGGGATCCTGGCGTCAGATACTGTTAAAACAGTCTTGTTTTATGAAGACCAATCATTGTCTTCAGAACCTGGTTGGTAAAACAAACGGTCATTCTGAAAGGAGTCCAGGCATTGTGTCAGCAGCATATAGCTTGTGAAGTGAGAGGTAGTTAAAAGGGAGGAGAATGTCATTGCTGTGTGTGCCGAGCTCCCTTCTTCTTTTATGGTCTGACCTTTCTCTTAATTGGTTGCCGTGTCTTTACCCTGAGAGCCTGTTGGTCCCCCAGCCAAGTAATTTCTATCTCTCTTCCAACTAGATCATCCCACTCTGACCCATAAATATGACGTGCTTTAACCTTTTTGGAGTGCTCCCGTTATAGTGCTCTCCTTATTTTTTTCTTATGCAGATGGGATCTGTTTTTTTTTTTTTTCTTTCTTCATTCAAATTTCAAAAAAAGGACTGGTTCTACTTATAACTGCTTCTCACAAAAAAAAAATTATTCTCATTAAAAAAAAAAATTACATTAGTGCGGAATCATTTAAACAAGACAGTAATATGTGTCATATCACAGACATGAATGCTCTGTGTGACTGCAGATATTAAAAACATTTATGAATCTCTTATTGTCTGAATAAGCACGGCCCCTTCACCGGAAATCACTGACTAGTATGTTTATTTCATCCAGTCATCTATAAAAGCTATTTGGTGCGCATCAATCAACCATCTATTAGGCTAAACGAGCTTTATAATATATCTGTGAAAGTGTATGTGTGCTCGGGGTGTAATATACTTGATGTATTGATATGTTTATTTCAATTTATTTCAAGACCTCATCCTGCGACTCTGACCCTGAAATCAATACCTTCATTTATGGTCCAGCACCTTCAATCAATTCTGGCCCCGTCTCTTGTGCACGATGAACTGCCCCTGACTGGACACATGTAAGCAGAGCGCCACAACTCTCTCTTTCTGCTGCTGCTGCTGCTGCTGCTGCTGCTGCGGTGCACTCGGAGGTAACCGGTCGCTGGGATCCTACATCGACTGCTGGTCATCGAGCTACGACTTTACCACCTTTTCCTCGCTTCCTCCATCACAGTTTTCCCGACGACTGGCAGCGACGTGGCTCTGATTGGCTCTGATCTCGGATGGCGATAAAGGCACCATGCAGCTGGTGGCGGAGTGACAGAAGCACATGAATAATAATGTTACTTGCTTGCAGAATCTTTCTCTCCAAACTCCACCCTGGCTTTGGGGGTACTACTGTGAAATATATTAACAAGTAGGTATGATGTGGCGTCTTTGACCACACAGAGAAACTGTGTTCCCACAAGGGCAAACAAGACTGGCAATGGGAAGATTCAGCTATTTAGCCGGGTCACCTCGTTTTAAAGCAGGTAGAAAGATGAGGAAAGCCATGAGGTTTTATCCTTCTTAAAAAGCGTGCGTAAGCTGGCGGTATTGCTCAAACAGTCTTTTGCCTCTTCTGGATTTATTAGCCAATTTCCACCACCATTGTCTTCCACTTCAATCTTGGAAGTGAGGGTGCACGGGGCAGAATATAGGGCTGCAATCATCCGAGTGTGCATGGTGACAAAACCTCCAGCGCTCGCACCTGGAACTCAATAGATATTCATGAACATTCTCGTATTTAGAGAAGGAAATAACTTAATACCGACAGTGTCGATGGAATAATAGCCATTTCCTGCCTGACTTGCAGCCCCTCTGAAAATGAGATTGCGCTGGCCGTCATTTTTCTTGTCTGCTGGGTGTTTTCATGCAGAGGTCTACGACTGCGGCTATGCTCCCTGCATTGGTAATGAGGCCCAGATATAGATGGTGGGAGACGGAGGGAGGGTGAGATAGGTGGAGCGGGACACACAGTGAGAGAGGGAGCAAAGGGTGACTGAGTGAGACAGGCAGACTTCACGGGGCAGAGATGGGTAAAAGTGGAGGGTTAAACAGAAAATAAAAGCACAACATGTGTGTGGTGTGGAACGTTTTCTGCCTCCTGAGGTAAAAGACATATTGGGGGATGAAGTATAGTCAGGACAGAACTCAGCCCATCCCGAGGATGGTGCTACCCTGACTGAACCAAGGTAAATATTTCATTCCTATCAGGACTGGGATTGATTGCATCTGCAGGAAATGGGCATACAAGAGTGCCCACTAGGGAAGAGAGATTGAAGAAAGTGAGAAAAACAAGATAAAAGAGGGAATTGAGTGATGTGAATGGATGGCTAACCTGAGAGACAAAGGAATCTTTCAAACTATTCCTTACCATTACTTGGCCTGTCACGTCCCCCCCTCTTATAAATTAACCATCTCACAGAGGAGCGACCCTCTCTCTCCAACACAATTAGGTTTCTGCTCTTTGTACGCCTTCCTTATCTCTTTGCTTTGACTCGGGCCTTCATCTGTTCCGACATACATCACCATTTTCCTTTTTCATTCCAGTCTGACTCAGACCATCTTCCTCATGACCGCACAGCATTCATCATGAGCTGTGAGAAGGTCCCCTGAAAAATCGGAATTGCCTGAAATGCTGAACACTTCCACAGTTTTATAAATAGTCAAACAGTCTGTACAGATCCCCTGACCTGGTCTGGGAACGTTAGTCGGCTTGTCGTGCAAATGAGTGAAAGCAGTTTTTGCATCTACAGCTGGAAAAAATGATGTCGTCAGGGCAAAGAGACAGTAGAATCATTACTTGTCTTCTCATCCGAGAAGCGTCTTCAGCTCTGAACTGACTAGTTGACTAACTAACTCAGAATGTTTTGAGAATGGTTTGACTTGGAACTGTCTCCTAAACGGGGCGTGGCAATGATGAATGAAACCACACTTTCAGAAAGAATACATATATCCTTTGTTTGAGCTGTAAGAATCAGGGATGACGATGAACAGTGTGAGTTGATTTGTTTTCCCTGCAGAAGTGGGTGGTGGTAGTTAGAGACAGGAGGGGAGGGGATGGAAGAGGTAAATGAATCTGAACTCGGATGCCTCAGAGACGGTCGGCGTGAGTGAGCCACGCGCCCGGACAGAAACCTGAGCAGATTGCACCGTCGCTTTGTATTCCAAATTAATTGGCCTCTGAAGATCACCCTCCACGTTCATTTCCCTCCCTTCAATTAAAAGTCTGGACCGACATATAGATCACTCAACTTCTTCCAAAAGACTTCTTGTTAACCAGAACAAAGCGGACTGACACACAGTGGGGGAAAATACCCCAATTAAAGGCAGGAAGAATGATACGATGATGTATGGTTGTATAATTAACGTAGTGAATTAGTATTTGTCTTGCAGTTATTTATCTGGGAAATAGAGCAATGTGTGTAAGTTTGTCCACTGGGTGACACGCTACACAAAAATGAACCTGAGCATTCTAATCTTTAGTTGGGCACTGACTTCATTCTGGGTCAAAACATCTAATTAGAGTTAGCATTTTTATTTTTCTGTATAATATAGACACTGTGTATATATGTATGTATATATGAGTGTATGTGTATATACTACTCATAGTCCAATTAAACAAAAGCCAAATAAAATATATTAACATGAGCATTATAGTTTTAAAAAAGCAAAACAGCAGACAGACGTAAACTTCCTGTTCCATCAACTCAAGGCAAAAAAAGCCCAATTAACTGAATTCCCGAGAACCATTTTTACATCCATCTCATTTACCAGGCGTCTTTATGTGTGTCAGAATGCGTTACATGTGAACTGCGGTCTAAATAACAGGTCTGAGCGCGCGGTTGTTCTGTTCGAAATGAGGTGTGAAAGCGTTCTGCACAGCAGGAGGGAACATCCCGAGAAGGTAAATCCATCACCAGCTGGAACCAAATGGGGACAATGAACGACAAAGTAGCATCAATGCATTTACACCCGAATCCTATGGACAGTGAGTAAAAAAAAAGTAAAAGATATTTAATAACAAACACACAAAAAGACATGTTCAGTCTTGACGTAAACATAGCGGGAAATAATTCACAGCTGACATATTAAATTCTTGTATTTTTTGAAGTTTGGAGGGGAAATTAAAATGTAGGATGAATCTATTTATTGAACAAAGGGCAGCAAAACACCACAACAAACATCAGGCAAAAAACCAAAACAAAAACAGACAAGATCCAAGAAATTCCAGGCATGAGAGATGTGAAAATGTCCTCAGAGGAGATTTACCCCTGCGGACGACAAATGCCAAAACAACTCTGACAAAGAAAGAAAGGAGGGAACAGAAGGAGCAACAATTATTTATGTAAATAATGTGCCATTGCTGCTTATAATTAGCGGGAAAATTAAGCAGAAATGAAAAGTGGGGGGGGAGAAAAACACCACGCACGTCACCCAACTAATTTTTCTCATGCAAATTAACAATCAAAATTATAAATGGAAATGGTGTTGTTTGTGATAGAGACAGAAAGAGAGCGAGAGAGGGAGCGTTAGAGAGAGATATGCCCTGCTTCCTTTCTTCACTGTTTGGAATTCATTAGCTGCTGAAGAAACCAGAGGCAGATGTACTTTGACACAAAGGGTGAAGTTAATATGATCGGTAGAGAGGAAGATTTCAGAACAGAAAGGCTTTTTAAAATAAAATAGTTTCATGCAGGATGGAAAACACCTCTGTGACTTTTGCACATGCGGGATCATGTACGCTGATTGTTTGTGTGCTACCGACATCTCAGAGTACGTCTTTGAGAAAAACTTTAGAAGAAATAGAAGAGTTTGAGAGCAGAAACAGTGCAGGTTCTTTTATCAGACGATCATGTTCTTCAGACAAGTTATAATCAACGACTTGATCTTTAGGAAGGACGAGAATTTGAGATTTAAATTTGCCTGAAAGTCAAAGCAGTTTCCCTTCGGATATCTCGTGCTAATTTGCTAGTTTTCTTCCAGCTGCTCTCGTGTGGCGAGTGAAATGTGACCTCTGCCTCTATGCACTGACACATCACATGCACTGACACATTTGTGAGACGCGGAAAACCTGTAGAGAAGCGCTGGTTGTTGGGACTGAAAGTCAATGAGGGCTGATAACTGTGGAAGTCTGTCTACATATGTCTTCTGTCTGCTCATCTCCTCTGTTCCCCCTCGCTCACCACTGACACCTCACACACACACACACACACACACACACACACACACACACACACACACACACACACACACACACACACAC
>JBBMJM010000021.1:5329038-5342233 GCA_037832705.1 Centriscus cristatus | reverse complement strand
GTGTGTGTGTGTGTGTGTGTGTGTGTGTGTGTGTGTGTGTGTGTGTGTGTGTGTGTGTGTGTGTGCGCGTGTGCGTGAATGTGTGTGTGCGTGAATGTGTGTGTGTGTGTGAGAGAGAGAGTTCCCATGTGCCACCCTGGTAATAATTTATCCCACTTATCCCAGTATTTACATTGATAGTTGTAAGCTAAAGTTGCCGAGTGACTCCTATATCTTCCCGCTGAGAGGCAGCCCCCAGCCCTCGAATCTAACTTTGTGGATTCAATTCAATTACACATCATTATAGAGGAATGTGAGGCTCGACGGCATGTTCAAGACAGAGATCAGGTTCTTTTTTTTTTTTTTTTTTTTACTGTATTTGGCAAAGTTCTTGGTGAATTTATTAAGAAACATCAACATCTCTGTGGTGGCAGATGTTGGTGGAGGAATGTGCTGCACAGCTACCACTGCAAACAGACTCTGATCATCCGTGACGCACCATGCGTATGAAATGTTCAACTTTGTTAGAAGAAGCATGCAGGTTTTCACCGGACAGGAAGAGTCACATGCTCATTTAAATGCACCCCCCACACACACACACACACACAGGCACAGTCCATCATTATAAGCACTAAAATACAATCCAATGACACATAGCACTCTGTTTAAAAGCACACTTTGCGAGGGGATGAGGAACTTTAATTAACCTGGGTTGCAGATAGGAGGGAAGGAGCAGTTATCCAGTGGCCTCTGGCATCGTGCCTGTCCAGCCCTGAGAGGTGAAATATATTCTTATGGATCTGGAGTCAGCACCATGCAATATTGCCTCTCTTCACATACACATTAACCTTGCAGGTGTGAATGCGGACAAAGATTGGGACAGATGATAGAGAAAGATGAGGTGGCAGATGAGGGAGCGAGAGAAAGGAGGGAAAAGGTCTCGTCCTCTTTGCTGCAGGCCCACAAGTCTGCAATCAAAGCAGATTTCTTTAAACTCAAGCAAACACTGTGGAAACAGTTTTAGATGAAACGTGTTGGTGTTTGTAAGACCTTGTTTGAGTGTGACAGGACCTATACCTGCCCCAGTGGCCTATCCTGTCTCCGTTTCGTCCTGTCCTAAACCCCCCTGTGTAAGTGAGTCTGCAGACCTTGGATCCAGCGTTCCCCGGTGGTGATTTAAAATAACAATTGCCTGCATATCAGTTTTCAGGCCTCTGAAATACATGTGAGATGAGGTAATGTGATCAGTTCACAGTGCCATCCAAAACCCTTTCCCTCTCTCGCTCCTGTTTCTTTCTTTCGTGTGTGTCTGTGTTTGTGTGTTACTCATTTGTATTTTCTTGAACTGAAAGGTTTGCAAGAACGTATTAATGTGAGGTTCTTGAAATGCACTTTTATTAATTCACCGTAAATGCAGAGTGCAAGAACTTCACAGAACTATATATGCATGTATATAAAAAAAAAAGCAAAATTTATATCATACCGCTCAGCATGCGAAGCGTGAGAGCTCAGTGCCTGTTTTCAATTAGATCCCAACTTACAACGGCATTAAACTCTTACATGGTTTCATTGAGTCAAAATTACAACTCAATTAATACCCCATAAAATGGTCACAGGGTTAACGATTGAGCAAAGACACAGAGCGTTAACGTCACCCATAACATTAAAATCAGAAGTCGAGGTTGCAGAGCCTCACTGCACATGAACGCGTGTCGACCCAGTAACTGCCAGAGAGTAAACACACATAATAAGTTCCATAAAGCCACTCATGTGGCACTCTGGGCCAGTAAAGGGACCATTAAAATTGTCGTGGCTCAGGGAACCGCATGCACGTGATGGGCTTTGCGTGACTCTAGTGGATGGTGGCACATTGAGGTGATAAGTGTTGATAATGATCTGCAGCTATGAAGCGCTGTTCTGACTAATAGAGAAACCAGGAGAATTGCTGTGAGACTGAATGTCATCTGCGTTTGTCATTACGATATTCCAGGATGATTTGTGCCCTTTTCAACTGGCTCTGAATAAAATATGAACAACGTACTGTAATACAGTACATCCATGTGCTATTAGGAAACAATGAGCACAAAGCTATTCGTTGCTAGTTTTCTTCTATATTCTTGTCAGCTTTTGGTTCCTCTGCTGCCGCCCGACCCCCCCAACCAACCCAGCTCTCTGCCTCTCCCTCATGTCTAAAATAACAACCCCCCTCTCCCTTCCCACATGGCTTTAATAAACATGCTCTCCTGGTTTAATCTCACAGTAACACATTGGTCTCACTGCATAGACGGAGAGGAAATCACTCCTGTCCTCCCCCCGCGTGTCCCCTCTATTCTTCATACCCCATCCCTCTGATGACAGGTAGCTTTCAATCAGGTAATCATTGGATAAGTAGCCATTTCCATTTCTGTCCCCTACTGAAGGCTGGCCTTGTAGAAGCGCCAGGGCCTTGTAGGTATGGCTGCTAATAGGGCAACAGACAAGGCCTCTCTCTGTAAGGGAGAGCAGGGGGGGCGGGGGTCGGGGCTCTTATCAGCAGGCCCCAGCCTCCACCAAATCGTCTTCTACTTACCATCTTCTTACCACCTTTTTCCTCTTTCTCCGTCTGCGCTCCAGAGTTCCCACCTGCTTATCCAACACTCCTACCGGCTGTTATAACTTTTAATACAACTACGACAATTAAGAGATAGTTGGTCTGTTCCTGCAAATTACTTGCGCTGCGAGAGGAATGATGGCCGGTCACTTTCTGTTGAAATCCTGATGAGTCAAACCTTTATGCAGTGGACTGAAAAAATAATTGAAACCACAATGTTGTCATTTTCCGTCCTTCTCCTTTTTTGTCCTCACTTTTAATAATGCCATTTCATTTCTCCTGAATCGATTTTCTGAGGGGAAAACACTGAAAGAACAATATGCAATCAACCATTGCATATCTTTCCTTTTTCTCAGCATTTTTCCAAATATTCCTGCACATTTGGTTTTATCCCTCATTGTGTGCAATTAAACTGCAATCTCCTCTTCTGATCCCCCTCAATCCCATGTGTGGTTGAGTGGTGAAGCAGTTGAGAAATAAAAGTGTTAACCTCCTCTCCAAACCGCAGGCAGAAGGGCTGCATTCCACCCTGAGTACTCAACGTGCTGTTTATCTGCATCCATGCACTCTGTAGCCATGGCAACCCCAACCAAATACACTGGCCTGTTCAGCTCTGTTTAATTTTTTCCTCCCTTTTTTGATTTCATCACTGGGCTCCCATACTCACTCTCACTAAGATAAACAGAGATGGAGCCCCTACTCAGCCAAGTCTGTGTGAGTTTATTTTGAGTGTCCGCCCGGTTCGGTCCATGACGCTGTTTCGCCATTGCGCTCACTTTTCACAGCTTGAAAATTGGAAAACGCTCAGCGTTTGTACGGCAGAGGCGACTGATTTGAGTTGCGGTTGGAATTGGCTTGACTCATCTGTAACATAACGCCCCGAGTACTCTCAGAGCGACGTGTTCATTGTATGGCTTCGAACATGTCCAGTTTAGAGATGTGAGCCTTTGGGAGCAGAGGATTTATTATTTATCTGTTTGCACGCATACGCGTTCACACGCAGGACACAAATACAACAATGTTGTCATGTTGAGGAAATCGGGGGGATGCCCAAAAGTCACATTAATGGACAAGGCTGTAAGATGACACTTAATTAGCACTTCTTCTCCTCCATTCAGCTGGCGTTCCAATGGCTGGCTACTCCTTTATTAGGCAGGATTCCATCTCCAGCTTTCCAATAGGCACTTAACTCCTGCCTAATAGAGGATTTTCCCACACTTCCTCTGACAAGTCATTCAAGTGAGAAGAGTTAATTTGTTTCTAATGCTTGGGTAATGGAGGATTCTGATGGCGGGAATTGAGCGCTGGATTTTTTTTTTTTGGGATCGACTTTCTCACCACATCCTCCTCTGAAATGATGTCTCTTAGATGAAAATGTTTGCTCCCATAAACCGCAGCTTCACAGTGAGAATCAGTTTACCTCCAGGTCTTCAGAATGAGACAGAGGCTGGAACCGAAACGCTATAACGCCACACGAGTTGCTCCGAGAGTAGTGTCACTCTGTTTCAACAGTGAATATGTCGGTTGTTGCTTTTTATGATCTGTTTCTCTCTCTCTCTCTCTCTCTCTCTCTCTCTCTCTCTTTCGCTCAATGTGGGGGGGTGTCAGGGAGACTCTGTAGGACTATCTCAGCCCTGCAGTGGCCAGTCAGTTAGCATGTGAGTGACAGCCTGTGGCGCTATCAGCTGTCCGGCTGCACAGCAGGAGTGTCAGGAAGAGACAGAGGTGGGGGCGAGGTTGAGCAGGAAAGGCGAAGCCATGCCAGGCGGCGGGGATGCAGCTCACCGAGGGCTATCTGGAAATAGCACTGTGGCCCAAATATGGGTCTTCTAATCCATCCAATTCCGTCTGCAAGCTCTGGCCTTCTCTCTGAGACGTTTTACTGCGTCAAGATAACCTTATCTTAACCTGCCACGTCCTTTACAATTAGCGCTCTCGCTATTGAAACCCACAATAGTACACAGCGACGTTTGTCAAACACAGAGTACACACGCGCACTGATGCTCTACGGTTTTCGAATCTTACACAGGCTGTGTGACAACAGTAGTATTCTCACGTTAGTAATACAATACCTGTAGTAACCATTTTCACTTCACATTTCTTTGCATGAAACTAGATTTCCTGTCTTTGTTTTCCTGTTTTAGTAAATGTCCATAAGAGACGTGTTCAGTTTTATCAGAGACGTGAAGTGTGTCCGCTGGGATGATGCGTGACAGCCATCTAAAATGTGTTTTCCTGTTAAGAAAATATTCCTGCTTCGCCTACATGTCACACCTGTGTTCTGGAAGAGTGAGCAAGCAGCAGTGGAGCATCGTACCCGAGTTAGATGATCATCAGAGCATTTTAGCGTGGTTAGCATGAGGGAAGCACGGGTGGGTGGGATTGTTTGAAGTGCCCTGGGGCTCTGTCACATCATCTCAGATAGGTAGGTGCCTGAAGAGTATGAAGATGAGACTTTAATGAGGTAACGCTCAACATGGCGACACTTTCAACACCGGATCAGCCACCGGGATTCCCATGGGAATGATCCCATCCCCTAACTAACCAAGGGGGGGACGGAAAATCCTGATGGAAACATGGGCAGATCAAAGCCAGTCTGCCATGTCAGAATATGTTTACTCCTTTTGTTCATTAGCATATGACAGGAGAGGGGATTTCATATATGTAATGATCAAGTATTAGCATGGTTATGCTTCCTTTGTTCCATTTTAAACGTGTCTGATATTATCCTAAAATATAAATTCATCGATGGATCCCAACAAAAGTGAAGTCAACAAAATCTTTACTATACTGTTTTCTTGTTCAGTTGAAACTCTAGTCAGCGACACAAGCTGGCTATCGACCTCTCACGGTTTCATGTCTGTACATTCAGTGTATGTTTGTCAAGAATAAAAATGTGTCTATGTGCTCTTCTGAACAGGTGTAGTGGTAATGAGATGTTGTGGGTGGAGGGAGTTTATGTCGCTAATGCTAATGACCAATGCCCTCGAAGTCCATCAGACAATGAGGCTATAAACGACACATGGAAAGACATTTCTTCAACATTTGACAAAAAAAAAAAGATTATTCAGACACACTTGGCATTCGGATTGAGGTGATGTCTGTGTGAATGACACACGACATGAAACAGGAAGTACGCGGCAGTCATGTTGTCGCCTCTCTGTTCAATCTGACTCTCTAAAAATGTTCACCACTCGTTCCAAAGAAAGACAAAAAGATGTGTCACATTTTAATTTTAGGTACAACCTGGCCAGACTAATTTGCAACGAAAATGCACAGGCTGAAGCTGCGTCTGGATCCTTACCGACTGAACTTCCGTTATCATCATCTGTGTGTGTTACAGGAATAGAGCACGTGTATAACAGTTTCCTTTTTAAAACACACTGTTTCTTTGCATTAATGTCATTAATGAGTGAGTGAAAAGTACTAAACAATAATCTCCACTAATCACAGAAGTAAAACAGAGTAAAACTTATTCCTGTCATGCCGACAGTTAGTTGAACCCAGAGCACATTGCCCCTCATTTGACTCCACACCACACTGACAAAAAGAGATTTAAATAATTGATCAATTTACTCTGGGGCCAAATTGATCAATGAGATACATTATTAAAAGAAGGCAATTGATCAGGATGCAGGCAAGCTGAGTAAAATGTTTACCACAGCAGAGAGGCAGAGATCAATTGTGCAGCCGATGAAGTTGAATAGAGCCCCGTATGGATCAATGTGTGATGGAGCAATAGGGTTTATAGATCTGCACCATTGTACCTCTGTAACATGCAATGAATGACAGGGTGAAAGCCTGAGATACAGTTCCAGGAGTTAGCGCAGGCGCGGCCATTCCTTGTTATCATAACAGGGTGTTTCATCAATGAGCACAGGAGCATGCAGGGACCTTGTTCGATATGTTCACTGGTGAGTGTGCTGCAATATGGCGTTTGACACTCATCAGATGTCCCATCAGTGGCACCCTCACCAATGTTGTTGCTTTGAAGGAGTTTATAAAGGTTTAATATCACGCTGTTTATATATATATATATTTTTATATATATATAGTTATATATAGTTATATATATAGTTGTATTTCTATATGTTAATAGCAAATATTAATCTCGTTGACTGCAAGTTTTAAGGGCAGCAAGGTCCAGGAGGTAGTCACACCCTGGTCAGCGCACAAACACCAGCACTGGTAAATATTTCAGAATCTCTGTATGAAGGTGGCCAGTGATTCACAGTGAGCTGATGATTACATCTGATGTTTCCCTGGAGCTGTCTGTAAAACGTGGGAACATGGGAAAGTGTTGGAGTGCAGGTCAATCACTTTCCTTCTCATACTAAGTGGACGAGAATTTCTTTCTTCTCGACTTGGGAACTAAACGCCCCGATGATACATACGTGTATGTGTATGTATGAGTGTATGATATAGTATGATATATACTGTATACTGTATGTATATGATATAGTATGATATATACTATTGAGTGAATGAAGGCAGGCGGTAGGTGACACACAAGTTAAAAACAAATAGGATATCTACAATACATACACAGAGCAGCAGCAGTTGTACAGTATTGTTGACTCGCGGATGCAGTCGTGTGTGTGCAGTGTGTAGATATCCACATACCTGGAATTTGGGGGATACTGATTGTGGACAGGCCCGTTTTTAAAAAAGTCAACACAGACAATTACTTGGCCGTCACTTCAAGGAGCTATTTTCCACACAAAAGACAGCTTTGAGGGGAGTAAAGAGAGGGATGGGGGGGGGGGGGGGGCAGACTCACAGCTCCTCTCTTCCCTTCTTTCTCTCCTGACTGCTTTCTTTACAGCTATAGAAACGAACAGAATGATTGTGGGGTGCGATCAGGGGTGGGGGGAGCGGTTTGGGGGACACTGAATGGACCTCAATGCTTTTACAGATTTCCTCTCTCCCAACCATAAAGAACAGCTGACCTTTTAGGGAGTGAGAGATAAAAAGGGGTGAGGGGAGTAGTAGGGGGAGAGGGGAGGAAAATCATAATGAAAAGTGGTAATTCCTTAGAGAGAGTGAGAAAGAAATGTCTAAGGGCCAGTAATGAGATCGTCTGACTAGAGGGTTGCTATAGCAACCATCACAGTATTACTATACACTATACTGTATGAATGAGAGAAAGACCATCTATTGTTGCCACAAGTGGACGGGTCAGACAGGAAAAGACAGACTATGAACGGAGAAGGTCTTAAATGGTTGCACATTTAATGCCATTAAATGAGTCCCACGATTTAAAGGAGAAAGATGATTCAAGATAAGTACAGACATAAAAGCGTTCAGCCGGTGGGGTGCTCGTGCTCGACGATGTACTGTCTGGTTTTTTTTTTTCGTTTTTTTTTTTAAATTGGTCCATCAGATTTGAGATTGAAGCTGGGAGAACCATCTCACGGTAGGTCTATGTCGAAGTAGCCAGCCGGATGGGAGGGGATCGACCCAGCGTCTCTGTTGGTTGGTTGGTGGGTATGTCAGCTGCCGGCCTGCACCACCTGCTCCCAGTCCAGTCCTCTGGTCTCTGATAAACTATCATCAGCGCAGATTGAGACAAATGATCTTGCTATCCCTCGTAGACACACTGGCCAACTGTGCATGTGTCTGTGCATATGCATGTGCTCAGCAGAAGGAGAGTTTAATACAGCGATTGTAAGTTGGTGCTAAACTGTGAGTGCATTCACATGACGTCGTGGTTGAATGGGCGTGAGAGCGCAAAGATATCCAGAGTTCCTGATATATTTCAAACAAAACTTCTTTTCTGGGTCCATAAAGTGTAGTCGTGTGACACTGGCCTGTGGGCAATGAACGTTTCCTTCCTCGGAGGAAGTAGTGGTTCATGTGAGACCCGGAGACAGGAGGCGGTGTGGGTCAGCGATAATCATATTGAATGGACAATGCCACAGATAGGTGTGGGCGAGCTAACAGGCATGTCCAGTGAGGGGAGCGGGGGGGTGTGTGTGTTCAGGAACAGTCCAGGAATATAAACGCACGCCATGGGGTCAAGAAGCAGACCGCCAGATATAAAGCAAGGATATTTTCTACGGATATCATGGAAAAATCCAAAGATGTACTTAGAAAAAAGAAAAAAAAACATGAGGCATTCCTACATTCCTTGACCTGTGTTTGTGTGTGTGAGAGAGAAAAATGTCTGTGACAGAGGAAGGAACATTTGCTGGACAGATCTAGTATTCACACTGAGGCTGTGTCATGTTTCTCTCTTACAGACAAGACTTCTTTATTTGGAGTAAGCCTTTGATCTTGTGTCCCGTCCCAAGATAAATGACCTTAAACACGTCAAGTGGGCTGGAAAGCCACACTCTGCGTATACAGGGTGAAAGAAAATGTAGGTTTTGTTGAGTTAATGCACACTTACACAGACTTTATTTACAATGTTTAGTCACATTCATTATAGCTGGTTGTAGTTATTTGCCCTTGTAGTTTCCATGTTGCACTTAAAGATGTTTAGATAATAGAGTGTCAGTATATCACGGAACTTTCATCACTCGTACACTCGGAGACAGGTGGACAGGATGGGTCTGTAGATGAACACTGACTTGTTCTGTAAAAGTTAAAGTCTGTTAAAGCTCAGACAGTGTATAACATGCAGTTCTGGGTACAGTAGATATCTATTGTGTGTCTGTACACTATATATGTCTGGTGCTGTTGTGTGCTTGTTGTGTGTTCTCACATGTGATATCAGGTCAGCGTGTGAGAACGTCTCAATTTTACAGTTAAAATTAAACAGTTTGAGCTGAGCTGAACATTTTCTGACAGACGACTTTGCACAATGTAAAACGTTTTCTGGAGACTGTTGTGCTGATCCATATCAGGATTGGAGCTGGTTGAATCTGCTGATCCAGGCAATCGATAAGTCTACAAGATGCAATTTAGTGCACACGCATTAATGCATCTGTGTTTCTGAGCAGAACCTGCAAAACTAGCTTTTTTTTTTTTTTGATAATTCTGAGGGTTTGCATTGATTTAACATCCTAAAATGTTCCGACTATTATCAATTAATGTACATTTAATTATCCAGATCTTTCATTTTCCAAATTATTTGGGGGAAGCATCAAGAGAATGTATCTTGCTGGTTTATTGTGCTTTGTAAAATCAAATGTACCAAAGAACTGCCTCTGTGACTGCTTCAGCTACAATACAAGGCTCAATTTTTCCACAATTACGCACATTTACAAGAAGAAAACAGCAAAGTGGGCGAGAGAGCCAGGAGAGATATCAATGGAAAGTTTTCCTTCACTGGAAGCGTTTGTCGCGTCCTAGAATCTAATAGATGCAGTGGGATTCCTGTTTTTCTGATGAATTCCATTAATTTCCAAGAAAACCACAGGATGCCCCCCCACCCCTCAAAAAAAAAAACAAAAAAAAAAACAAGAGCGGTGAGAGGGACATAAATGCCATTTCTATCTTATCAGTCCTGGACCGGAGGACACAGACTGCCCTTCCTTGTCTCTGTTACTACGGCCTCTTTTCGGAATCTGGGGCCACCGCTTACCATTGTGCTATCCAACAGGAAGTATGGTTCACTGCTCACTCCCAGCATTCACTGGGTTTCCTGTGTCAGGTTACCATGTCCTGTGTTTATTTTCTTTGCTTTTTGTCTGTGTCCACCCTATAGAGCTTTTCTAACATCCACCAAACCATTCAGAGGATGGTACTATCTCAGCGATGGGGAGGAGTGTTCCTCAGTGCATCTTTATCTCCATGGACACACGCTTCACTCAGGATTCTGCATTTTACCTTGGCAGCTCCCTCAAAATTCCCACGTCTCCATTAGGTGGAAAGGAGTTCTCACCCACATCACCACCACCACCACCAACAACACAAACTCACAACTCCCTCTCAATCCATTTCAAATTAAGCAATTCATTTAGTGGACATTGTCTTTGACAAATCAACTTGTTAGACCTTGAGAAAAGGCTGAAAGGAAAAGACTTGAAAACAATCTCCTCAAAGTAATTATCGCCCTGCTTGGACTTTTTTCGCTCTAAAACAAACACCTTTAGAAAACTCAACAAGGTGTGATTGATAGAGTGCATGAATGATGTATCAACTCTATTTTCCCCAAATCAATGACTGAATTTCAATGGGACACACGCACATACACACAGTGTTTGCCGACCATGGAGTGGGCTGTCATGTGGTCCACTGTGTTTCTGTGGATGTACATCACATCTGCCTGTAGTCCTTCCACATGCACACATCTAAACAGGGCGTCCTGTCTGATGCTGACGCTCACATTTCACTCTCAAGTTGCCTTGGTATGTTGCTCCGACGGGTTCCCCTGCATGCTAAACATTGACCTCTAGACCAAAGCAACGCAGCCCCCCTTCATTTACTCCTGTGAGATCCCACTGTGGATAGCTCACCTCTATTATCCTTCGCCCCTGTCTGCTGTGTGCCCGTAATGACGAGCATACTGCTCCTGCATTCATGTCAAGCATTCACCCTGCTGATCGTGGATGGTGACCGTCCACTTTGGCAGTGAGACCTTTTTTTTTTCTTTCCTCAAGTGACCAGAAGGGGTTCAAGGAGGGAGAGCGGAAACTAATGGTGGAAATGGAAAGAAAAACTCTGGAAATCATTTCGGACTTACTGTCTGGATCCATCCAAATGGGGCCAACTCTAGGGCCCCATTTCTAAAAGCAATGTACACACAAAACCAGACCGTAAATTGACAATGTCATTTTCTACTCACACACTAAGTGTGTGTGATCTATAAAAAACAAAAAGGCAGAGAAATGTTGCACCTCTATGCAAACTATGACCGTCCCGTATGCACATTTGGGGCACAAATGGGGAACTGGTGACAGGTGACATGGTGGGTGAGCTGAAATACGACCGTATTCCATACATTACTCCAACATTTCAGCTTACACCTCATATCACACATTAAACTGACGATATTTTACAACAGAAACAAAGTTTTAAAAACCCGAGTGTTATTTGTGTTTGACTAATGCCACCAGTTCATATCCCACTGGTATTCCGTGGGGGATGGTTTGTGTAAAACTTTTAGGGAGTTATTATTGTTCCACTCTTGGAAATTCAGTCAAATATACACTATGTTTCTAGTGCTATCTCCACCTCTCCCGCAAACATCTCCATTCCTGAGATGTTCTGTTTCGTTCTTCATTTTGATTCACTGTGAGAAAAGAGTAACTGCCCACAAGGTTCAGTAATATGTAGAACAGCATTAATGACTGCTTTGCTCAGACTATTTATGGTGTAGTGCTGTGCTCGGGGTGGGATATCCAGCTGAAACATGTACATGCATTTCTAGGTGATCTGTGACTCATAAAGTGAACATTGCATATATGTGTGCTTGGTTTTTATGAATCTCAGTATTTCTTTACACTTTTAGTTACCACCCAGTGCAGTTCTATAAACAAGACCCCCAGTCTTTATATGGTGTTCTCACCCACAACTCAGTGCTCTATGTTCAGACAGGAACAGAACAGGTGACAGATGAGTATCGGAGTCTTTTCAGCCTACTCAAGTCTTTCTTACAGCAATTCTGTGCAGTGGCTCATCCCCCCACCCAGCCCCCAACCCTCAGTTTATCCCGACAGTAGAGGATGGCTCCACAGATACAATCCAAATGAGCGAGCTCAGCGAGAGCGGAAATCATGCTTACTCTAAAAATCTGCCCACACACACACACACACACACACACACACACACACACACACACACGATATCTATCTACGTAAGGAGGAGGTACAATAAATCTCAAACATAACAATTGGGATATTTGGATGGATCAACACACCCGAGGATAACAAACAGAATCAGAAAAAGTCGCTTTACAACACCACACATGGCTGCACTGCCCGCATCTAGTTGTGGATCTGTGAAGAGACGGCATGCATCACACTTGGCATGTTACGACAGAGGTCAATCACTGTGCCCTCTCGAGGCTTGTGTTTCATGACAGGACCTGGGTAGTGGACCATGAGTTGGAAGTAGAGGGCTGTTTGGGATGTTACAGCTCGGGGTCCCATCGCCATGACTCCCTGAGCGCACTGAGAGCAGGCGGGTAGTGGGAGACTTATTCTTAGGGATGGACCATGTCCTTAGCTACTCCAGGGTGTGACTAGTTGTTACATATTCAACCTGAATGTGTCTTTTGCTTTCGTCTCACTCAAAGAAAAGATAAACATGTGGGAACATTACACACTCGTGCAGTCAACATTATTTCCATATTCCGGCTTCTGTTCAAACAAGGTGGCGTCCACATTGTCTACTTACTGTGTTCATGTGGCTTTGAGTTCATGTTAGTGTGATGGTGTCAACACATACAAATAGCCCAGTAACAGAGGAGTCAGTGGAGAGCAGGCGACTGGACCACTGACAGAAAGTTCACTGCTCAATATCTCGTCATGCTTTCTGCCACAGAGCAGAAGATTCCTAACATCCATGACTCCACATCTTATTCTCCCACTTATTGTAATTTGATATGTGTCGTAGGAACACGCCAAACAAGAAAATACCTTAGATCAGAGTAAATCTCAGAGATTTACACACACACACACACACACACACACACACACACACACACACACACACACACACACACACACACACACACAC
>JBBMJM010000021.1:5209312-5220570 GCA_037832705.1 Centriscus cristatus | reverse complement strand
AGCTAATGCTAGCTTGCTAGGCTAAAGAAAAAAAGTTCGAACATCATGAATTGACAACCTCATACTTCCCCGATTAATGCGGATTAATAGGATGTTCAACTACGATATGATACACTTTCGCTGTCACCTTTTTATGTCAATGTCATTAATTAAGTACAAATGACGTTTTCCCCATTCAGATCGAACGATTAAACGCGTGCGCTAGCATTAGCTTATACCGAGCTAACATGTATCGCAACTTTGGAATCGAGTTTCACCATTCGATACCACGTTTATAAGTTAAAAAAAGACACATCACAACAACCTTCCAAAACAAACTACCTGCCGTGGACACATGAGAACCCGGCAGGTAGCGGCAGCTGTGCCGGTGAGCCGTGTAGCGCTGTCAAAGCCGGTAGGCCACGGCGGCCGGAGGCAGCCCCGCCTTTCCCTCGTGTCTCACAGGAGACAAAAAGTTTCCTAACAAAGCTGAACGACGGAAACAACACAACCACTCAGCTGCGTCCTCTCACGAACATAGCACGGACTTCGGGGCCATCGAAAGAGAGACATTAGGACGAAAAACAACACACTTACTACTCCTTGACGAGGACCATCTTTCTCTTTCTCTCTCCCCAAGTGGTGCCGCCGTCCGCTGGGCGATGGGAGGTCATAGACTGCTATGAACAGAGCCTGGCCCCGCCCCCGCCCCCAGGACGGATGATTCCCACCCAGAGGTGAGGAAGGTCCCGTTTGTTGTTACCAGCCAACACAATTCCTTCCAGGGTCGAATATCACACAGCAAGTGATGGAAACGAACGGTGGGTGTCTCTTTGCATCAGGTCACTTTATTCATGTACACACGTGTCTCTCCCTTTCAAAGGATTCCAGTGTCCCACCCCACAGGATGGGCTGCAGGATGTCCACAGCACTGATAGACACCAGGGGCCCTTCCAGAAAGCAGGGGCAAACTCAGGTTCAACACTGAGTTTGTTCATCCTAGAATGAGGAAAAACTTCAGTTTCCAATTGTTTTCACATAAACTGACAGAAATCGAACCAAACCTGTTTAAAGTTCCACATCATTCATTGTGCAGTTTTCCTCATTTTAGAATGAGCTAACGGCACTTTCACTAAACCCACTTTCTGAAACAGAGCCCCGGCTATGTCACTATTACCTGTGCCAGCACCCACGTACTGGAAAAACACCAAACTAACACTACTGACCAAACTTTAAAATAAATCCACTTCTCCACTCTATGGTTGGAAGTTTGATCCAGGGAGCACCAGATTGTTGAACACTGGCCTCCAGGCTGTGTGAGGAGCCAGAGGAGATCTTCCAAGATGATTCATCTTAGATTTAGTGACTGTCTTGATGCAGCGTTACTATATTAATGATTAGAAATGTTCGAATCAGGACACAGAATTCGACATGTAACAACTCACCCTAGCCTTAAACACCTTTCAGGGGAACTTGAACACAACTGACTGAGAAGCAGTAGTAGAAGTCACTTCCAGGTTCCTACAAATCCATATTACATAACCACAGTGTCACCTGACACTGGGTAGAGGGTTTTGTTGTGATTCTGATCACTCACAGAGAACGTGAGGCGACAGAATATCTAACACGAGAGCTCTAGGCTCTTTAAATCTGTCGACGTAGACTGAATGTTCACTCAGTTTGTCGGTCGTATCATTTTAGTGCCGCCCAGTTGTTTTCATGAACACCTGTTACCTGACAAAGCCCTTCACTTACTGACTTACCTTCCGCTAGTTCCCATAAAGTGCATGTACATGGTCTGCAATATACTACTGCCACATTTAATAATACAAGTGAACAAACATGATGTGTTTTTATTGAAACAGTTTGCTGATAAGTGACAGGTGGTTGTCATGAAATTGATCTGGAATTCCCCAAAAATCATGGGCTAAAAAGGTCATACATCATACTTAACACTGAATAACCAGAGAATCCATGCTTCAGAGCAGACACTCAGTTCACAAAGAAATCAGGCAAAATGCCATTTTGGACTTCATTAAAAAATATTAAATCTTTTTTTTTCCTTCTGCACTCTTCTCCATCTTTACATGGTACAGGTTTGTTCACTTATTAATAATATAAAAACGCTTAATACTGATTGTGAAACACTCAAATTAATTTATAAACAATAATAATTATATTAACAATAACAAACAATAACAATAAGAATTAAATTTAAAATAACTGAATGCAGGAAATCATTCCTTTCATGTTGTTGCATCTTGGCCCACAAAAAAATTACCAAAGGTTTGGGGGGAAAATACCAAATGGCATTAACATATACCTGATACACATTTACACACAAACACAGTATCAGGTCGTTGAGTATTTCCCATTGCCATTTACAGTGTTATGGGCACATAGACGGGACACTCCGGATTCATTCATGTGCCTCTGCAGGATCACACTCACTGACCAATCAAATCCTGCTGTCAGTCACGTAGCGGACCCTCAAAAAGTGCCCGACACCATCGTCTCCCAGGATCGTACATTTACGTCTCAGCATTTAGAGGAAGGGAAAAATCGTCCAGGCGACAGGAACTTGTATCCGTTGCCAGCAGGTAGTCTGATGGAGCGCGCCCCAGGGCTGCTGCTAGTGGAAATCGCAGGTGACGGGGCACCTTTCCTGGGGTTGGAGCAGTTGTGTCCATTGGAGGAGTTCTTGCCACCCCTGTCCAGTGACTGCAGCCCTAGCTCCCGCAGCTCCAGGCTGTCTTGGGTATCATTAGGGGAGCAGCGGCGCGGGGAGAGGTTCAGGAGGCTCAGTACGTCCCTGCTGGCAGAGGCCAGGGCCCCCGAAGAACTGTGAATGGCTTTGACAGGGCCCAGATGTTGTTGTTGCTGGGCTGCTGCGTTCGCCCAAAACGTCTTCAGGTTGTGGATGGCTTGGACCTTCTCATCAATGACACCTCTTCTCAGACGGTCCAGGTCTGGGGCGTCAGCCGACGTGGAGCAGGCGGAGCCTGTGGAGGAGTAGGATAGCGCGGGGGATGGAGCACTGCCTACCGGGGACTGGTGGCCAGAGCTGGGAGACACATTACTGGGGGATCGAGATATGTGGCCGCTGTATGGGGAACTGGGGTACTTCAACTTGAACTGCGTGTGGCTGTCCAGAGTGGGCGAAGGATGGCTGCCATCCTTTTGGGAAGACTCGGAGACAGCAGGACTGTTGTACCCAGAGCTTATTTTCTGCAGCGACGAAGAACGGGAGGGGGGTTTGGGTCTTGGGGAAGACTGAGCTCGGCCACTAGCACTGCTGTTAGGTCGGCTGAACGCACTCGTTTCTGAAGAACGGAAGGCGCTACTGCGAGCGGCGCCTCCTCCTGCTGGCCCACCCTCTGCCTTAGCCCGCTGGAGACCACCCACTGCCCGCAGGTGGCTCTGAGTCTCCTCCAGAATCTTCTGGGCCAGCTCCTCAGGATCCAGAGGGGCCGTTTTTTCCTCCTGTGACTTGACAGTGCTGTCTGTCTCAGTACTAGACTGGTCCGATTCACCTGTATCGGAGCCGCTGACCTTACCCACCTTCTGGAACGGTGAGTTCGGACTGGGCACCAGGTTTGTTTTGACGGGAGAGGTGGGGGTGCTGACGCTGCCCCGTGACGATACGGACACAGTGTAGCCTCTTCCTGCCCCTGTGCTGGACCCACCAACCGTGCCCCTCCCTCCCCGGTGGTGCCGCTGGCTATGACCTGGTGGCAGAGGCAAAGAGTCACAGTGGCTCCCCAGTGGCTCACTGCTTATAATAGAAAAGCCCTCATATTCCTCCTCCTCCCCGCGAGCCCCCGCCGCAGCAGCAGCAGCTGCCCCATGAGGAGACGAGCGGCTCCGGGGAACGTGAGGGTGCTTGTGAGCTGAGTAGTGTGCTGTGGTGCCACCACGCTGCCGATGAGACAGGAAATCACAATCTGACTTGGAAGCAAAGCTCATGGAGGACGCTACAGAGCTGAGGCTATAGACGGAGATGGCGTCGGATGCCTGATGGTCCAGGCAGGGAGGAGAGAAGGGAAGGCTCGAGTATCCCATTGGCAGCGGGTTGGACACGGACTGAGCCGAGGCGAGAGACTCTAGGGAGGATGAGCTGTCCAGACTCAGACGCTTGGGCAGTTCTGTGGAGTCTGTGGGAGGAAAAGAACACAAAGGAGAGAAATGTGAATGCAGATGAAAGGATCAACAGCAGTGAACAATGAATAAAGTTTGACAGTCAATGGTTACTGACCAAACAGCGCCAGCAGAGACTGCAGCGCAAAGTGCAAGGTGCGGCGGTTGGCTAGCTTGCCCGTTTTCAGCACCACTTCCTCTTGGCCTACCTCACATAAGTCGAACCCTGCACACATGGACACAAACCGGTGATGGTGGTCTTTGCCAGTCTATTGGGAAACTGGTGAGAGCGATAATTCGCATTGAGTTTTATTGGGTAAGGGCCGACTCACCGAGAGCAGCCAGGAACTCATGACATCCTGGCAGTCTCCAGAGCTGCACGCTAATAGACACCTGAATGGGGAGGAGGGAGAAGTCCTGCTCTTTCTCACCTGTCTGGAGCTGAACTAGCACCTGATGGAGCTGGAGAAGAAGAAGACAAAGAGGCAGAACGGACCAGTTGGCAATGGTTTGGCAGAAGACCAATGACAGTACAGTCTATGATCAGATGGATTCTACTGGTGACAGGACTACGGGATTCAGGGAATCAGATCCTAAATCTTCCTGCAGTGAAAACACACAAATATAACTGGAGAGCAAAGCTATTTTAAACCCTTCAACTAATACATTAGAAACAATGCAGTGTACTGTAGTACTGTAGATGTGCTAAGCATGAGTGCTTATGGAAAGAGGACACATGCATGGAAGCAGAAGTAAAAGGATTTGAGCTTTGTGGAGGTTTATACGTGCCCCGGACTATTTTGTTTGAGGATTAGTTGGCTCGGAACAGAGACACCTTTGTTAACCTGACGTAACGGTTCACAAAGCAGAAAAACACCCCTCTCCCCTTCACTCTGTATGATTATGTGAGTTAGTACTTACATCATAGCTTTATCCCCTCTACCCCCCCGAAACTGAACCAGGGTTGTACATTGTTGAAAATTCTTTGGTGCATTTGCAGGAAAATCTCGACACATTTCCTGAGCTAGATGTGAAACAGCACAAATCCAAGTTTTCACTTCACATGATGAATTGAGGAGATGGTGGATGTAAATACTGTGTGAAGTATCGGTATTGGTATGTAGACTGGACGTGAGTACCCACTTTAACCCGACACATCGGGCTCGGTGTGTAAAATCAAACGATGCTGTAGGACAAAGACAGTGAGGAGGAACAGGTCACAGTGGGATGGCGTGCTGGAAGGTGAAGGCACACTTACCATCGCCACCATATTTTTTACAGCCTTCAGAGCGCACATTAGGGTGAGAGGAGAGAGAAGACGCTTTTAAACGCATGCACACGAGCATCCACAAAGGGCACCAGAGGTCAACGAGAGGGATAACAACAAGTGCGAGTCGTGAATAATACATGGTAACCTGAGGATAGACAGAGGGGTTTGATTCATCCCGATGCACAGATTAGGACCACCAGTCATTTCAGCACAGGCACAAACACTGTCTTTCACCAGGAGCATGTGATCGGCTCACGTTCCACACAAAGAGGGATAAAGATTAATTCCCTGGATTCCCATGTTTGGGTGTTAGGAAACAGCTTGTACATAAGACCCCGTACTTGAGGGACTGCTCGTTAGGCTTCAGCGCTGCGTTTGAACGCACAATAAGTGTCACTTTGAGTTGCTAGCACATGATGATGTAATACAGTTCTAAAATGACATATCCCTTATCAAACTCTACGGGAGAGAACCTCAGTGGCTGTAGGCCCTCCTGAGGAGGTCAGCGGCAATGGTTCTCGATGTTAACTGGACCTTATGTGTTTGTACGGCATCACCACGTTTTCATTTAGAAACATGTGTTGACGACTGCATACCCGGTTGATGAGCTGCTCCCCTGCCTCCGAAGCTGTGATGAGTTTACACAGAGCCTGCAGAGCTGGTGGTGGCAGACCTGAGGGATGGGGTCAAAGATGTTACTCGTGCGGCTGAAACTGGTGCTACTCTATTGACTGATTCAGAAAACATCGTCACACACCCAGCAGTGACTGTAGGGTCGTGCTGCACTGCTGAAGCCTGTCTCCTGGGTCAGCCGTGGGAAAGAAGACGGCAGCAGGGATACCGGTGCCCGCAGAGTCAAGACGGAAGCCTACAGCCGTCAACAGGGCCTGCCAGCCAGGGACCCCCCCCACCTTGTTCTCCACACTCTGCTGGGATGTGTACATTGAGTTCCGCTGCCCGTTCTGGATCCTCTGGAGAGACTTCTCCACCTGTGAGGAATGCAGCCATAGCATCAGGGTGTGTGCGCCACGTTGGTTTCAGGTGACTTCTTGCGGGGGTCCTCGTCTCACCAGGTGGAGTAAGACTCGGAGAGCGTCACGTGCACGTTCTGGATACTGCAGAATCTCAGCCAAAGCTTGACCGATTAGAGAGGAGGGGCTGTTCAGTTTCACATCGCTGCCGATTAACATGTATCCTGGAGGAACAAAGGAGTGTGAAGAGAGTCGTGACGTAAACCAACGACCCCCCCGACGGACAGCAGCACTGACCTGCCCAGTTGGACGGGTGGGAGTACTGCTTGCTGCTCTGGACGGTTTTCATGGCATCAGCCAGCGCAGCACTGGCCTTGGTTCCATTCAGAAGGGCCGTGTAGAAAGCATGGACAAAAACCTTGGAGGCGGCGACAGGGACGGGCCACAGGGACACAAGAACGCACTGAGCCCCCGCAGCCAGGAAGGACCGGGTCAACCCCACCACTCCATCTGCTGTCACCTTGCTGCTGGACTCCAGGTACGAGCTGGAGTCACAGTAGTGAGCACGCAAACAATAAGTACGTGTTGTGCTGCTTGTGATGCCTGTCTGGTCTATGGATGAATTCTATAATCACGTGACTGGATGAAACGGACCACCTACCCCAGCACCACCAGCTTCACAGGCAGTCTGAGGTCCAGTATGTCTGCGGCGGTGAGCAGGAACTCCTGCAGGGAGGGGCTGTCACACAGGCTCTCCACGTCACTGCTGTCGTCCTGCATGTGGAGGGACTCTGGGATGGTGTAGCCGCTTCCAACAGAGCCTTTCCTGCCCCTTCCACTGCTCCCTCGTCTTCCCCCCGCACCTCTCCCCACCGTCCCAACTCCCACGTTAGCACTTGCCCCACCGGCCCCCGCCTCTGGGTTTGGAGTGAGCACTAGAGCTGCCAACTTCCAGGAAATGTGGGTAGCAAAGTGGGCACACTCAGCCTGAGTGAGGGCGCTCATGACCCTCTCTTTAGTGGCTGCGGAGCCAGCGAGGGGCTGGCAGCCCAGCAGCTCAGCCACCATGAGAGCCTCCTCCTCTGCAGACGGCATGGGCCCCCACAGCCAGCGGTCCATCACTGGTGAGGGCAGCCTCGGGTTCCCCACCACTGCTGCCATTGAGACCCCACCACAGGGAGCAGGTCCAGGGCGCCGGGGGTGAACCTGTATGATATGTTTGTTTCATTCAACAATAAGGGCTCGGATGTTTCATGACAAACACCTGAGGCTACGACACCACCACCACTATCAGCAGCGTACATACAACCCAACGATTCAAACCATTTCCAAATACTTATAAATAAAATTCATTCTAAAAAAGATCAAGATCATGGTCAACTGAATGTGACATCTGATTTCAAAGTAAAGCCCGTCACTTCTAACGTTTCAGTATGAAGTTGTACCTTTGAGCTGGATCCTAAGCCGTGAATTGAGGGGACAGCGATGAGGCTGAAGCGTTCGTACAGGTATTCATTGGACGAGCTTCCTTTCAGCAGGGCGAAGGGGATGAGGTACAGTTCACCCTCCAGCACCATCACCAGCTGTCTGTGTCTGCCCACAGGTCCACTGGAATGCATCAAACCCTGTCACAGCAAACACAAACACCACAGTCAATCCTTTTACCCTTGCCATTATACAACTACATCAGTACTGGGGCCACGGTGGGGCCCGTGCTCACCCCCTCCATAGGTGCAATAAGCAAATCATAAAGTGCCCGGAGAGGAGGCTTCCCGAGGCTGCTGGAGCGACGAGGCAGGGATGAGCTACCATCTTTGGCAGGAGACATGGTGTTACTGAACAGGCTGGTCATACTCTGGCAGCTCCTGCATAAACACAAACCCCAAAACATCGCTGTTACCAATTCACACATTCAACTCACCTGCAGAAAACACTGTAGTTTGCACCGGAATGTACAGACATAATGCACGTATGAAGGACGAAAGAAAGTCAAACTGCACCAAAGAATGGTCACTTCTCATTTCTGACTGAGGTGTTTGTCACATTTCAACATGTTTGCAGACGCTCAAAACTTGCCAGTAACATATTTTAGAGGTTCATCTTTTCATCTAAGGGACTGATAAAGAATGTCTTTCTCTAGTTTCACATGACAATGGTAAAACCTGACGTCTGATGTCAGCATATAAAGCGCCACTAGATGTCAGTATTGCGCTGTGGAAGTTTGGGAGCACAATTAGTTAAATCACATCTGCAGTGGGAATTACTGCAGGCAGTTGGGATTTTATATGTATCCACGTTCTTGCACATTGTAGTGCATTTATTAAAAAATAATACCTTCATTGAACTGTAAACCCCCATTTGACAGACCGTTAGTGTCTGGGACAAAGTTTAAACGAGCTCCCTGCTCAGGCCAACACGTAATGTGAGACATGTGCTCGTGGTGGCCGTGGGGTTGAAGCCTTCGGTGCTGTAGACATGCAGACCAAAGCTTTACAGCCACACTTGTCACTACCCCCCATCTGCTCCACCAGCAGAGTTCCGTCTAGGCTGCCCTTCTGGTCGCCCCGAGCTGCTGGCTTCTCTCCAGCCTCCACACACTCTCTCTCTCTGTCTCTCTCTCTCTCTCAGGCCTTGGCCTGGGCCTCTATGGGAAAGCAAACAGTCGTTTGTTAGCCAGACGGGATGGGAGAATGAGCGTGGAGAAAAGGAATAAGTCAAAAAACGGCGAGCGTCAAGTGCAGAGGGAAACACTGCAGAGCAGACTGAGAGCGGAAAGGCTGAGACGAGCCTGAGACGGGCTGATGCGGCTGCTTGGCCTGCAGTTGAAAGACCTGACTTCAATAATGATCTCAGCAGACAGACAAGTTCTACCTTTGACAAAAAAACAACAAACCCTCAACGTCGAGTGGCCACCGAGATCTCCAAATTAGTGTTCACTGCTCCTTCACTTCACCAACCTCAAACTTAGACAAATACAAGTACTCAGAACAAGGATGCTAAACCAACATGGTGCCAGCACATGTCGAGCTTTTTGCAATTCAAATGTCAGTTCATCCTACTGCATTTTGTTCTTTCCGGAATCAACTGCAGTAAAACGACGTCTTCATACCAGTATACCAGTGGAGGTTTGAAGTCAAAGAAGGACACATAGCGTATCCAGACATCCCAGCCAAAGATGCGTGATTTGAAAAGACAATGAGGATTTCTTCATTTTCTCTTGCTGCTGCATTGTGATCGACGATAGGCTCCTAAGCACAGGGAGCTTTATAGTTCCAGGTTTTTTGAGGCCCAAAAGAATGAGTGGATTATTACCGGGAGCCCATTAAAGAGGCTTAATGAGCACCGAGACTCAATTAAAGCTGGAATTACCCTCCCATCAAAGAGCAGCTCAACTGTGGACAAGGACAAGGAAATATGACCCAGACACACATGTGCACGTTCTGTTGGTACACAGCAGCCATCAGCACGGTGGAAACGACAGCTTTGTGTCCGATCACTGCCGGATACTTTTAATGAGCCTGTGAAGTTTCTGCAGCCATAAATCTGCAGAACAAACACAGTGGAAATATGTAAACGCCGTTGGTCTGTGTGTGTTTGAGGCGCGTATATGCACACACACACACACACGCCAGGCCCCATCCGAGTAGGCAGATGATAAGGGCTTTAGAAGCTTGGCGCTACTCGTTCTATTTAATAAGGAGGATTCACCGGCTGCCTCTGCACAGGCTGAACAATAGAGCAAAGACTCCGTTCACACATGAGACACAATATCACTGACATTTTCTCATTTACTCTGGCAGGGATTTTTTTTAAAAATTTTTTTCATCTTTGTCTGTTTTGAAACAGTGGCTCTGAGAAGCTGTAGAGTGAATCAACGGTGCGTGTCCTCGTGCTCACCTGTTGAACAGATTGTTTCTGGACACCATGCGCAAAAAGCCTGTTGGATCTGTGACAGAGTTAAGCTTGTTGTTGAGCTCCTCAAATTGTTGGTCCAAGAAATCTCCCGCCTCACTCTCTGTCTCACTGCTGGAACCCCCCCTGGAAGAAAAAGACACACACACACACACAGATAAAGTGCAAGACGTGCACAGCCTTTGAAATGTTGGCAGCAAAAAGAGACTCACATTGTTTGTCACTGGATAAGTCACCACACACACACACACTCCTTATCTGCCTACAATACACGCCTCTCCACCCCCCACTCCCCCACACACACTTGGCCTAATTTTTCCAGCTCGGTCCAACACCCTGACAGGAAGCAGGGTGAAATCCTTTCATTACTACACTGATGACGTTGATCCCGTCATGGGGGAGTCGACGACCCCCCCACCACCACACTCCTCCATCCCTCCATTCATGCACGAACCTGTCCTATGATGTGTCTGTCGTCTTAAATCAACTGCCCCCACCCACTGTCTGACGTGGTCCTTGTGCGTGTCCCACCCCTGGGCTGACAGAGCCCGTGGATCAACCAGAGGACTGACACACGGTCAATGTCGGGGGGGTGGGGGTGGGGGGGCAGTAACTGATGATGAAATGAAGACTCCAAAGGCTCGTTCACAGCCATCACTGGTTAAACAGGCCACACGCTCTCTTTGTACTCTCCTTTCTCTGACTGTCTGCTCCGTAGCCCCCCCCCTCCTCCCTGTGTCTTCCCCTCTCTCCTCTATGCTCAGTGAATGGGCTGGTAAGTGGTGCCATATTGTGCCCATCCAGGCGCAGTGGTGTGTGTGGGCAGCTTCCCATCGGAGTATTAAATGAGCTGGTAAAGGGGCAGGAGGGGCTGGCTGTTGGGGCGGGTGGCGGGGGGCAGAAGCGACTGACCAGCTGGACACCACGGATGAAAACACCAACGAGAGAACTGAGGCTAACATGAAAAGCAGCCCGGACCTGAGGATGTG
>JBBMJM010000021.1:5186798-5197594 GCA_037832705.1 Centriscus cristatus | reverse complement strand
CGAGAGAGAGAGGGAGAGAGAGAGAGAGTGTGTGTGTGTGTGTGGGGGGGTCGGTTCTAAACATGCTTTTGGTCAAAAGAGGGGAGAAAACGGGCCAAGCCACCTCCATGTTTTCCCCCTACTTCATTCTTGGAAAAAAGGCTGTGGCTGGAAGAGATAAGCCAAGAACAGAGTGTGACCCGACTCAGCCAGCCGACTCGGCGAGACCCCGCACTGCACGCAGGCGGAGACTTCATGGCTCCTCGGCGTCCATGCCAGCCGGCAGCCTTTGATCCTCGCCACAGTCTCCCCTTTGCCTTATCTTTGTGACACACCCTCCCTCCTCTCTGCTCCATACCCCCCCCTCCGTCCGCTCCCATATTCATTTTCTCATCTCGGCGCCTGCGTCTCTGTCCCTCCCCTGCTTTCGCTACCTGTTTCATCTCGACTGCGGTGGCAGTGCTTGCAGGGACTCGGCGCTGCTTAGGACTCATTAGGCGCTGGAGCAAGAGAAAGGAAACAGATCTAAATTATCCTTTTCATTCTCTGACAGCCTCGCTCTTCATTCATCTGAACTCCAGATCTGAGCCTTTCATCTGCGCGCGCGCGCACACACACACACACACACACACACACACACACACACACACAACCTTTTTTCTCTGAGCTGCTCTGTGATACTACTTTATGATCAAGCTTTAACATCAACCAGCTCTGTTTTCTTTATTCCCCAGCTGACAGGGAAATAATACACGTGAATTATGAGTCATGCGGATCTCTGACATCCCCCTCACTGCCCGCCTGACATCTTCTTTCTTCCTCTCCATTGCTCCTTCCCGTCCTACCTCTCTCATTCCCTCTGTTCTCCATATCATTCCGTGCCTGTCACTGTCACCGCGCGTGCCTTCGGTGCTCCCTGCAGGCGCAGTCACGTAGCAGCGGCTGACACGAGGAGATGGCTGTGGCTGGCTGCACACTGAAGAGCAGCACGAGAACGGGCTGTCGAACAGCTGGCTGAGAGTCTCTGCAGCCCTCGAGGCCGGCACACCTCTGTCTTCAGACACGAGGGCCACGGACCACAAGAAAACACCTACTCTGATCATGACCACATGTGGCAAAGTAAGTGTGAGTGTAATTTATAATCAGTGCAGCATAAATAAAGAAAAGCCAGGACGGTCCTTTGTTGAGTCTCTGTCACTATGACGTCAACACACTATGGTCAGGTCCTGACTTCTTCAAAAGGTCAAAGTACACGAAGTGTCAATTCATCCTGACTAAACTTTAGAAAGTAAAAATTAGAAAATGTGCAGCCATTAGCAGATGTGTAAACGATGTTCTGTCCGTGTAGACCTCGTACACAGACAGCAGGTTTGTCTGGACCAGGCTGAGCCAGCAGTCCAAAGCTGCTGAGGTCTCAACCTTCCACACAGTTTAGTTTCATAAGCTGCAGGATGAACGGTTTAAAGGCCTATGGATGGTGAGGTCACTCTATTACATCACTCATGATACAATATCTATATCAACATGTGAGCGTATGCTGATGATGATCATTTGATCATTTAAAGATTCACAGAAAAGACTTCAGGTGTTATCATTACGTTATTTCTTGTTCCCTAAATGAAGCGTGGAGAAACGGTAACACCTCCATTAGTCGCTACAATGACGACATTGATTTAGTGACACCTGTGTTAAACACTGCAGAGTGCACCTCTGTGTGAAATATCCATTTTGTGTGAGACTTTGACGGCACACTGTAGTGTCTGTGGACACATCCAGAGGTCTGTAACCGCTGATTGATTTGACACACGCACGCACGCACGCACGCACGCACACACACACACACACACACACACACACACACACACACACACACACACTATACTAGCAGTAGGGGCAGAAAACAGAAAAAAAGACAAAAAAGACAACTTCTCAGTCTGGGTATGTTGGTCTATATAATAGGAATAGGAAAAGGAATAGCACGCTGTCAGTGAAGTGAAGGTGTTTTCCTTCTCCCTGCCGGACTGGGGAACGACAAGGACGGTGCAGGGGACAACAGGAGGACAGGGTAGAGGCAGACCGGCCCCGTCGCCCCTGTTTCCATTAAAGCCCAACAACAGGTCTGCAAAGGCTGTGTGAGTTCACTGCAGGCTGACTCTAATACGGCTGATGGAGGACACATAGAGGAGATGTATGCCTGTTGGTCTACAGGGAGAAACACACAATCACACACAACAAAACACACAAAGAAACACACAATCCCCCTCATACAAGTGTGCATGTGCTGTCTCAACCGGCAGGAACAATATTTGACTGATCTGATATTTAACCACGGCGGTAAAAGTCAATGCCTTTATTGTCACTAACGTCATTCATTTGTGAGAGGCCTGCCTTTATTTCCTTCTAATCTGCAGGGAAGGGGGGGGGGGGCAATGACACGGAGAATGAAGAGTCTGTCAGCCACTGTGTGAAAAGATGCTTTTGGCAGCTAACAACAAAGAAGCCTCTGTGGAAAGTAGATACGGAGGTGTGAAGAACCGCTCACAGTGAAGAGGAGAGAAGCTCCAGCACGCATCCAGGAACAGACACCGGTATCGTGACACAGCAAAGACGACAAAACACATGCAATATGCACCTAGAATCCCCTAATGCCCAAAAACCCAAACACACATGCGGACACACGCACAATAATAATGTGGCTTCGCAACATAGAGACTGTGAATTCCTAAACTCTCATTCGACGACTCACTCACCTTCCTGCAGGTACATGACAGCCTGTGAGTAGTTCTGCAGCGCGTGGTGGGTTCTTCCCAGGCTGCCGTAGGCCAGGGTCTTGGCAGCCAGGTCGTTCGTCTGAGCTGCCACACTAAGGTGCTGCTCTTGGAACACAACAGCCCGCTCATAGTTTCCTAGCGACTCATAAGTCAGGCCCAAGTTTCCGTAAGCACGAGCTTGACGTGCAGGGCTTCCCGTTTCCTCTGCGATCTCCAGGTCACTTTGGTGGCATCGCAGGGCTGTCTCGTACTCTCCCATAGCCTGGTACACCGCGCCTAAGCCACAGCTGGCGTCGCCCTCCAGCGGTCGGTCCTGGGTGTCCCGGGCAATGGCCAGCTGACGCTCCAGGCAGGAGATGGCCTGCTCGTAATTGCCCAGCTGGCTGTGAAGTGCACCCAGCTCACCGTAGGCCTGAGCCTTCCCGCCGCACTCCCCTAACTCATGAGCCACTACTAGGCGCTTCTCAAAACACACCAACGACTGCTGTAGGTTTCCCATGGCCCTGCAGTTAGAGACAGAACACCAATGAGATTACCACCCACATCCTCGAGGGTCCGCTGCACCTGCAATGCGCAAATCCTCTGAAACAAACTGTAAGCACGACATCGTAGTGACGGTGGACAATATCATTCACTTCAGCACGTACGATGTCTTCACATCATCATCGGTACATAATTAGGAAGAGGTTCAGCAGTTCAGTAGGGGTTTAGATAAAATACAGATGAAATGCCATACGGACTTTTGATGGCTGCTAGAACAAGCAGTGGGTGGAGGGTTTCACCAGAGCCCTTTGAAACACTAAGGCTTACTTGGAGGGTTCATATTGCCATCAAATACGGGGGGGGGGGTCCAAAAAAGCCCCGCACCACAGCTCTTGTAGGGTGACTTTCTGACGTGCCTTCAGAAAACTTTCTCAGGCAGCTCAATGAAAGCAGGATGCCGGTTCAAGCGGAGCATTCAAAGAGAAACTTAATTAATGTTGTGTGACAATGTATGTGCTTGAGTAGGAACTGACGAGATAAGTGGGGTTTGTGTGCGGTGGCTATTATTCCCCTCTGAATTCATGCACGGCTCATACAGCTGTGTGTGTGACTGCTATGATGCCACGCCGATGACGCACAATAAGAAGAAAATCGACTCCCAAATGAGGATTTTTAGCAAGCCTTTCGTGTTTTATTTTGCAGAGCAGACTCCTAGGATGCTATCAGCTCTTTGACGCATAAAAGGGAAATAGAAGGGAGAAAAGACGCAAGATTTAAGAGGCCGCCTCAAAATAACTGCTTCCCCCGGTTTCAGACGTCTGTGTGCCAAAGCCTCTTTGCATACAGATAAGGCCGGGGACATTAGGCTGCTGCTGAGACAGCAAGCCCCAGTCTTACAGAAAAGCCTTGCTCACTAGCAAGGTGTCTCCAAACTATGGTGGTCCTTGATAGTGAGCACAAGGTGAAAGAATAATATGCAAAGCAGGATTACTGTGATTATTAGAAATATCCGGTAATAGAATTATCCACTGCAGCGGGGGGAGAGGGATGCTCAGGCTTTGTACAAAAGGTTAAAAGTGGTTCTTTTTCCTTAACTTGGATGTTTCATGCATCGGCAGCAGACTCACCTGTGTCCGTTGCCTAAACCCCGGTAGGCCTTCTCCTGGTCCTGCATACGGTTGAGGCTCTGGGCCACTGACAGGTACTGGTCATAGTATTTGATGGCTTCCTCAAAGTCTCCCAGAGCCTCATAACAATCTCCCAGGTTCCCATAGGCCCTGCCCCGGTCCATCACCGCCTCATTGCCACTCAACTGTTGGAGAGTGGCCAGCTGCTGCTCCAGGTAGCCAATGGCCTCCTCCATCACCCCCACGTTCATTTTGGTGATGCCCATATTTCCATACACCTGAGCCTCCACGACAGGATCCTTGAGTCTCCGGCCGAGCTCCAACTGCTCTTCGTAGCTCTTGAAGGCCATGGCGTACTTCCCCAGAGCCATGTAGACTGCTGCCAGGTGACCGTGGGCTTTACACTCTCCTGACACATCGCCAAGCTCTTGGTACACCTCAAGCTCCTGAGTGTGGTAGCCCAGAGCTTTGTCATATTTCTGCACCAGTCTGTAGGTGGCCCCGAGGGCAGCATAGGCACAGGCCTCCATCCTACGCTCCTTTACCTACAGCCAGACACAACGTCACGTGATTAGCATCAAAATTACAATCAGCACAGCTGCACATTGATAACTGGGTTCTCTCACCTGGTGAGCTAAGGCCAACTGCTGCTCATAGAACTGGATGGCTCCAGCCACGTCCTTTTTACACACAAATATGTCCCCCAGGTTCCCCAGAGCTCGGAAGCGAGCCTGTGGGTTGTTCAGAGATTGGGCCAAAGACAGCAGGTATTTCTGACACTCCTCCGCCTTTGTGAAGTCCCCCAGGGCCTTGAATGCCAGACCGAGATTACAGTACGCCTTGGCTTGACTCAGTTTGTCATGAAGGTCCTTCGCCAAGGCGAGGTCCTGCTCATAGTATTTGACAGCATCCTGGTAGTTGCCCAGGCAGTAGTGGGCATAGCCCAGGTTGTGACAAACCTTCCCCTCACTCTCCATATCTTGCAGGTCAGGGGACAGATGGAGGTACTGCTCGTAGTAGGGAACAGCCTGAGGGAATTCTCCACGAGAGCAGTGGAAGTTTCCGAGGTTGCCCAGAGCCCGAGCCTCGCTCTGGACGTCACGGAGCTCTCGAGCAATGTTGAGATGGTTCTGGTAATGCTGCAAAGCGCGATCATGGGCTCCCAGGGCTTGGTAAGCCACAGCCAGGTTGCCATGGGTGGATGCTTGCGAGGCCCGGTCGTTCACCTCCATAGATATCTGCAGCTCCTGGCGGTGGTAGCGAACAGCTTGGTCAAAGGCTCCCAGGGCGTTGTAGGCATTGCCCATGTTCCCATACGCCCGACCCTGAGCAGCATAGTCACTGAGCTCCTGTGCAATGGCCAGGTGTGTTTTATGGAGTTTAAGTGCAGTGTCATAGTCCCCCTTCATCTGGTGGATGATGCCTGTGAAGAGAGGGGGAGAATGACAAAGGAATGAATGAAAAAGCAACTGAACAAGTCGTTTGGCTGTTAAAATACGTTCTCTTGGCCATCTGTTCTCTGCTTCCGCTACAAACGCCCACAGATTTACAGTCATTAAAAGTGTAGTGTTATCAAACCTACTTATAATAACTCCAAAATAGAATATTTGGACCGTCTAAGCTCTCTTTGATGATTGTACCTTCAAGCCATTTTACCAAAATCAACACTCTTTCACAGGGTTGGAAACGGTTATTGTGACAGCAAGAAGGAAAGGCATAAGAAACAAGCTGATGGAAAGCTCCGCAAACACAGATCGAATAAGATAGGCGTGGAGAAACAATAAATAAAGGAGTAGTCTATGCATCGCAGTATTATCTCTGATAAAATAGGATCCTCAGAAAAATAATGGCTTTACCACACAGCCAGGCAGCCATCTGGCACACACCGACAAAAACACTCAGACAAATGTGCCCCCGCATCCATATACCCACAGACAAACAACACTGGGGACACATATCACAGCAAAGCCACCAAATCTCTTCTCCTCCTTCTCCACACATTTCTTTTGTCACATTGTCAGTGTGTTGATCTTTGCGCTGGTGATGCTCCTGTGAAACGTGCAGAGACCAGTTCACCACACCTCCTGACCATTACAGCGTTCTTTGCTGCATCAGCATGGAGACTCCATGGGCTACCAAGACGGGAGTAGGGCCACCAATAGGACACCAGGCATGGAAATGGCTCTGGAGACAGAGTGGGTGGGAACTAGGGATGGAAAGAGGGTTTGTGGCTTGTGGTCAGTATGTGATGGGGCCGCCGGCATTAGTTACCAGCATGTGTGTTTTCCCATTTATTTCATCCTGAACCTGCCACATTATGGGCCTTAACACAAGCTACATAAACAGTGGGATTGAAACTAAACAGGCGTCTCAAATGACTCCATGGATTTTGGCCCCATTGAAAGCAGTAGATTGGGCCAAGAAGTACAGAGGACCTTGTACTTTATGAACCGATATACTGGGTAATAGCCCAGAATTTGAATTAAATATACAGTGTACACAGTTTTTCAAGTACAACAACATGCTGGTTTCTTACTTGACCCCATAGGACGTGATACATATATGTATTTCAGAAATGCTAATGGGGGGTTAGGCGTGTTTAAGATCCTACTGGCATTGTCATTTCCTACACCCCTCTGACAAACTCTTAAGCAAAGGCGCTGTTTGGAAGTACATTGACAGCTCCCACCACAAAAGTCACTGCCCAAGGTTAAATTTCCCCCAAGGGGATCTTGCCGAGGATATAATGCCCACTGATGTATTACCAGCAAACATGTTCCATGCTGCAGGCTAAAAATGGATCTGAAGCTTAGCAGTGGACCAGGGGGGTAGACATTGGTGACAGAGGCTTGGGGGTGTGTGTGTGTTCGTTCCCCCTCACCCCTCCTCTGGCATCATTAGGGGATTATAGTAAATAAAACCAAATAAAAGCCAAATATACTGAGTAGTATCACGGGGACACAACGCTGGGATTTGCTGATGGGTATTTAGGGTCAATGTCACTTACTGTCCCAAACAAAACAACCTGTATGCAGTCTATATGAGGGATATGTGTAGGATATTTAACATAGCCTGAGCTGCAAACGGCCAGAATGAAACACACATCATTGAAAACCTGCAGAGCCCGATTCATCCCCCCCATAACCGAAGACATTAAAAGCACGGCAACGTGTTGTCACTTTTCATTACACAGCTGGCTGTACATACAGGGATGTATGCTGCAGTGATGACTTTGAGGGATGGTGTCGTGTTCAGAGTAAATCACTGTGGCATTCTTCCAGGAGCTATGGAGGTCCACAGCGCTGCGTCTGCCTACAGAGAGCTAAGAGGATTTCACCAACAATGCTGCTGCGGCTGCCACTGGGCCGGGGCGATAGAAGGACTAGAGCAGAGATGACCAGTCTGAGCCCAGAACACTGATTCCAGCGCAGTCCTCATTTACATTTGAGAATAAGGTCAACATTGTGGTTGCAAGTCATGATTGAAAACACAAGCGGGCTGAAAATGCAGCATTGTGTCTCATCAGTTCTGGCGTATTAAACAATCAAATACCTGGAAAGAACGTATTACTATTAGGGTGATTACGACAGTCCCTTCAGGTCCAAAGTGGCTGTCTTTCCTGAGCTGCATGATAATGCCGGATTTGATAGTGTGCGTTGTGATCTGCGGGGGGAGGTAGTGAGCTGCAGCAGACACCGGATCCTCCTGGGGTCTGAAGGAGAAGGGGAGGGGCGAAGCCACGGTCTGGGGTGTGTGAGACCAAACGCTCTCACACACTTCTTTCTGTAGACAGTGAGACAGGAAGGAAGGTGGGAGATAAGATGGGACAAGGGATGGATAGACGGACGCATGCTGGGTGGGTGGTCTGCCAACAGCGCAGACAGAGCTGGACCCCTGTGCTTCTCCTGCCCACCCCCTTCAGCTCACATGACCAACATCTGACTCCTCCAAGCACTTGAGTCACCAAGGACCAGCCTCAGTGTCTAAACACCACCTCTGCATTTACCAGCGGATCATGTTTCATTCTAAACTTGCAAACCAGTTGAAAACGGTACAGCTGCGAACTGCAAAACAACACCGCAGCTCTTTAGTCTCCTAAACGCTCCGCAGTGAGAAGAACAACTGCCTACAGCAAGCTGTAATTTACTGTAAGCACAAAGACCAGGGCAGCATGTTTCGCCTGGTCTCTGGTCGAGTTTTTGGCTCATGGTTTTCTGTCAAGAGACTGAAGGGGGGCCAAGCAGGGGGAGACAGCGAGCGTTCTTTTCACAAACACAAATTTGGAGCCGGGCTGCAAATGTCAAACTGTAGCACACACAGAAATCTCCAGGAGAGTAAGAGAAGATTGGCATCTTCATAATCCCTGCACCCTCTTACCTCCTCCCCAATCATTGTTTCCTCCCCCACATGTCCGCTAATATTGACCCAGTGTATTTACACTGTCATTAGCGTAGTTAAAGATGTCACCGACAGATAAATGCACTTCCTCCTGTGTTTGCTGACCTCTTTTTCTTTTACTCATCCAGTCTGAGCCATTAGACATGCTAAATTCCTCTGTAAATGCAACATTCCCCTGCTCCCTTTCCAGGTCAGACCAATAATATATCTCCAATCACTGCTGCTTCTCAAGGCTTAAGTTCCAAAATGAATAATCTCTCTGCCCCAGAGCTCCAGGGGAAGTCTGGTCTGTGTCCGCAGTTTGTCTCTTCTCTGGCTCCTCGGAAGACATCAAAGTTACACAGCTTCTGTTCGTGCCGACTTATGATGATGATGATGATGATGATGATGATGGAGGTGTACTAGCAATCAGATACTACGGTACATATCATCTTCACTGATTCTGCCTTCATATCCAGTATGTGTCGTGAATTTAGGATTTGCGAGTTCACCATCGTTCTCAGCCAATGGTGATAGACAACAAGACAGGTGTCCGAGACCCCCCCCCCCCCAAAGCCAAAGGGCACTGAACATCATTGCAACTTCCACACAGGCACCAGCGAAGACAGCGAAGTGCATAAATCAGCGTTTAATCTACTGATAGGATGTAGATACTGACAGATACATTAAGTTATAAAACGTGGTGTCCAGATGTCTGACAGACGCTGTTTCCCTCAGCAGGTTTGCTTTACAAGCGAAAGCTGCACAATAATAATAATAATAATAATAATAAGTCAGCATGCTTGATTCAATGCAGGTATATCTTCTTTCAGCTTTGTCAGCTGCCCGTGAGCCAGTAAAAAGACAAACACTCAGCATCAACCACGTCCACCGATTGTTGTTTTCCTCTTCGCTACTTTGTTTGAGTGAACATCAGCAGAATGGAAACCTTAGGGACTGTGAATACAAACAAAAAACAGTAATAATAAAGTGGGATTCTTACCTCCAAACCTTCGGGGCTGCCATATTCAAATGACTTTTAGACATATGGCCAAACAAGTAAGAATTGCATGCGCTGGGAGAATGGAAACCTTCTGAGAAGAGACGGCTAAAGCACGACTGCTTCCAGACAAACATATTTAAAGTCTCTTTGAAGTGAAATGCATAATAATACCGTTTAGAGTCGGTTTCAATACTAAAAACGTGAACTACATGGGAACCCACCACTTCAGTCCGCTCTCAGATATTAAATATTGCTGACTAGGGGGAAGTTAGCCAATTAATGAATAATATATGGTGCTGGGATGCAACATTTTCATATCCTTTATAGGTCAGAGTGTGCGGAGCCAGGGCTGCTGCTACCGCTGGGCAACATGGTTCGATATTAAAGCCTGGCCATCGTTCACTGTGCCTTTGAGCCGTGTCAGCGGCTGCTCAACCCGCAATACAATGCAGCCTTAACGGCAGCGGCCTGAGAGGGCGTAATAAAAGTTTGTTCCTTCTTGGTTCTGAAACTTCTTGCTTGTGGGTTGTTGTTTTTTTTACTGCTTCGGCTTCCTACTTGATCGTCTGTCCCCCCTTTGTGCGCAGAGTGAAAGATGTTTGAAGTCTGATAACAACATCCTGTGAGTTTTCTCCCCATTTTTTTGTGCTAAGAGCACTCGTGGGCATCGATGAGGGAATAACAACAACATCCCACTGCCTCAAAGAAAAACAACAACAATGGGACGATAGCAGACTGATGCTTCACAACCTCCACTTCGTTCTGAGTCATCTTCATTATTCAGCTCCTCTTGAATCAGCTATTAAAGGTAATTAAGCGATTCATCAAGTCAGTTTCAATTACTGTGAGCTTGACAGCTGCAGATTACAATCAGTGGGGGAGACGGAGAGAATTAAAGACTCAGGCGTCAAAAAGTTACCGACTCAAAAAGAGTAAGAAAAGATGAGACTGTGACGGTCCAGCGTGCCGCAGCCTCCCAACACGCGCACACACACACACACACACACACACACACACACACACACACACACACACACACACACACACACACACACA
>JBBMJM010000021.1:5156572-5167016 GCA_037832705.1 Centriscus cristatus | reverse complement strand
ACTTGGTGACATGTTCTATCAGAGAGAGAGAGAGAGAGAGGGAGGGAGAGAGAGAGACAGAGAGAGAGAGAGAGAGAGACAGAGAGACAGAGAGAGAGAGAGAGAGAGACAGAGAGAGAGACAGAGAGAGAGAGAGAGAGAGAGAGAGAGAGAGTCAGAGAGGGGCAGTCCAGTTAGAGTAGACATATTTGTAATATTTTAAGAAAGTTGCTTCCTGTTTCAAATTCGTGTCAAAAGAAAATGATTTTAGGTAAAATAGTGACACTGAAATACAAAAGTAAGAAGATCATGAACATCTGAACGCTGGAGGGGATTTATGACAGGGTTGTTGTGTTATACTTTTGACTTTGAGTGACACAGAATGTTGTGTACACTTCTACCAGGGATATCATCAGTTCTTCCAGAGAGGAGAACAGAGCAGAGAACAGTGAGTGGACGTCAGCTCCCTAACACAATCCAGTCTGCTTTACTTCATCTCAACATACTCCAACATGACTTTACTTTGATGTGCTGGGAACACTGAGGTTGCTGTCCAAGTCACTGGACACCGTCATGTGGATGTGGACTCATGCGCATTCACTCGGATCACAACGTGGCCGTCTTCTTTCCCAAGTGTTGGACACTAGTGATCGGGGGTGTCAGGTTGAAGGTAAAACAAGCAAAACATGTTTGCTTCCTTTCACTGCGTTATGTCACAGTACAACGCAGTGATGTTCAACGGCTGCTGTCACGTGGTGGTCTGGGGCTGAACATGGGACTAAATGAGAAGATGAAGAAGGAAAGAACCACTGCCCAGTGAACCGTGCAGACTGATTCTGTCTTCCTCCATCCACACCATCCACACCTCTTACCTAAGGTCTTGGCCACCTCCAAGTCTTGTTGCATGTACCCGGTGCTCTTCTCCGTGTTGCCGAGGGACCAGTGGGCGCTGCTGAGGGCCGAGAAGACGGAGCCACGTAGCTTGAGGCTGCACGTGCCGATCTTCAAAGCTGCTTCCAGCACCACAACAGAGGCGGTGTGGTGGCCAGCTGTCAGCAGCTCTTGGCCAATCACAGACACCACCACAAAGGGACTTTTGTCCAGCTTCATCTTTTGCAGCTGTTGATAGGTGGGCTCTAGAGACTCTGTGCAGAAGGAACACGAGTGAGACAGATTAGAAGCAGACTGAAAAATACAAACTAAATATACCCTTGTGCTAGCATGGTGACCGACAACATGTTGGGCTGGTGGTGGTAACGTTTGCTTTGTGTTTACCCTACATGGTGGACCTCGCTGCTCCACTGAGTGACGTCTTTCACTGACCATTAGACAATAACTCATCATTTGGGGGTTCCTCCACTGTCAGGGGGTAATCGCAGGCCAGTGCTAACACTGCTGCATGATAATGCCACAGGTTTTAAACCATTGTGGGCAACAGACTCAACGATTATTCTTCTGCCTTCTCTTTGTGTCAGCCGATACGGTTGTTTAAGAGAACAGAGGAGGCTGAGAGGGTGTTGAGGTACAATTTCAGGAGTGATGGGGAATCTAATGCAGCTAATGCACAACAGTAGCAGCAGCAGAGGAATGCAGAGCAGAGGAGACACACAAGGTGACCTTTGGAGAGGCTGAAAACGCACACAGTGACATAAATCAATGGTGGGCCGCACGGGATTTTGACTCTGCAGAACCTTCAGATTGCAAAGCTCTCTGGCAGCATCGAACAACATCGGCGGGGGGGTAAAGGGGTGTAGTGTGCCACGCCCTTATGTGTGTGAATGCGTCTGTCTATTGATATTTGTTTGTCTGTTTTTGTGTTCATTTGCATTTATGTACACTAACTAGTGTGTCGGGGGGGGTTGCTGTTCCTGTTGTCATGACGCCAGAGCTTTTTCCTCTTTAGACAGTATTTAGGCATGATAAGGAAACATTCACAATATCGGAACACACAGGTAATTCCTGGAAACACCGACGCAACAACAAAACCTGAGAGATGCGAAACGGAAAATTCTCTTTGAAGAGCATCACTTCTCCTCAAGTACTTGGCACAGTGTCGCACTTGCAAAGACAATGTGTGCATCAAAGAGCCATTCACAGCTTGTAAAATGAGCCGAGTCATAAACACTCACAGCCTCCTTCTGAAAAGGTGATGCTGAATTCATAAACAGGCAGCGCCGACACCATCGGAGTGGATCACTTCACTGCCTTGTCTTACTCTGGCACAAAGGATTTGCTTTGGGATTAAGAGTGTTCTATCTCTATCCTATCTTATCTGTCTTATCTTCATGCAAACAGGCACAAACACACATACAAAGTGAAGGGTGAACGCCTGAGGGCCCAGTTTAAACAATACACAGCTCATGCTGCAGTGTAAAGAACGAGACACGTCCAGGTGCCAGTGGAGGTTTGGAGAAAACTGTTTGAGTCTACCTGCTCTCCGACCGCCACCCTGCAGTCCACCTCCTCCAGGCTCCTCCTCTAGGCTCTGTTTGACTCAATCAATGTCACTGGGGTTGTAATTATTGACGCCTCTGTTCTGCACTCTGTGGGGTCTTAACTGTTGTTTGCACAGGAAGGACACAGACCCTCTTTTGACTAAAGAGGCTGACTGCATTTGACTGAGGTTTAATTCTCTTTCCCCTGGAGTCTCCTCTGTCCTATTTGTCGATACACTGCTTAAACGCCCCATGGAACAGAAACTTTCACAGCCGTTGAAACAATTCCGTTCTAATCTTTAATGAAACAACAATACATTCACTGAAGACACAGGAAATAAATTACCTGGAGCACTCGCACTGCTTGACATTAAGGCCACGTCCACATGGAGACGGAACCATAAACACAGTATGGTCTCGAGAAATGTGTGTCTACATGTGGAATGTGAAAAAACCCACAAAGAAGATGGCAGAGAACCTGAACTGGGCTGGAAAGGAGACATTTGAGTGGACCGACCAAAGGCGCATAGGGTAGTCCACCATTGTTGGTGGTGGTGGGGCTGGCGCATACAGGTTATGGACAGGGGGGTGCTATGGGGTCATCGATTCAGGAAAGGTGCGTATGGGTTGGTACTGGTGGCATCGTCGCCGTCTTTTCATCGTTTTGTGAAAAAAGCACAACTTTTGTGGATACATCTGAACTCGTCTCCATGTGGATATCATAAGGCAGCTCAGGCAAGCCCTACTGAAATACTAGGATTTCAATAAAAGTCAAATCAAATTAATCACTGACAGAACGTTGCAGATAATAACCATATCTTTTTATCTCTTGTTCCAACAACGCTGATGGTGCAGGGAGGTCCAGGTGAACTGTTGTTACAGTAGTTTGTTTCCCCAAAAAGCGACTCTAGCGTCTACTGTTTGAATCAGTCCTGACCCAAAGTGATTGGTTATTGGACCGTGATTGCCCATTCAGACAAATTTACATGGTGAAAATGTAATATGCTTGGCAGGAAATGTAATTTATTGCCATGCACAAATGTGCACAGTACCTCTATTAATGGGGAGACACCTATCACTTCTGCTGCGGGGAGATTGCTGCAAGGTTTTAATGCAATCATCAATCATGATTATTTAAGATGATCAACTATTTTGAAAGAATTAAAGTGGATTTCGGAAACTAAGCCAAGGAGACAGGGGTAGGAGGACCATGAAGGCAGCAACAGGGGAAGATAAAGACATGTTGTTCAGCGTTCTTCTCAAATTAAAGAGTCTAGGACAAGAAGCTGACGTTTCATTGAATCTGTAATATGTCATTAGTATGTATTAAATCGGTTTGAGGCTATTTTCTGTCTGTTTGACACTTTTGTTTAACCTCCATTGGGCTCGCGGAAAGTTCTTCCACTAATCACCCACGCTGGGTAGATTGATTTACTGGAACCTTGGTTTGGTCGATAGCTACTACGGTGCGAAGCCATTCCTTCATGGGTTTATCTGGACGGGTCCTCTGGTGAAAAAAGCCTTTCGGTTAATTCATTGTTAATGGCATTTTGCACTACCTGGCCCCATGTGAGTGTATTAGAGACAAAACTGGAGCAACGATGAGTTTATAACGGAGATATTTAAATGAGAATGCAGATAATGGAGAGAAAACTCAAGCCGTGATGATCAGTGAAAGGAAGGAGGTGAGATTGCTCTAGTTTCCACTTGTGGTGGAGCCATGTGTTGTGGGAAAGACAGGCTGAATCACATGAGAGCACAACAGCTGCTTACATCTGACATAATGAGAAGAAACCTTGATCTGTGCCAGGAGGGGTTGGGGTGTCAGAGAGAGCAGGTTGAATTATATATGACGCAGTAAGAATCTGAGAATACACATTTGATATTAAATTCAAAGCGAGCCAACTTTGAAGAATTCACTCAGAGTCCTTGAAGACAGATTCCTTGATAATTGTCTCTCCGGTTCGAGCTGGATCTCTGTGCGCTGTGGTAAAAAATAAACAACACTGCTCTGGGACGACATCACACACTATTGTATCTATAGTAAATCATAAATGAACACTGCCATCATAGCGTGATACAATCTGCTCATTGTCAGCAACATGGCAAACACAATGAGTTTATACACAGAGGGGAATCATGTTTTACTGTTTTTAACGGCTGTCAGATCGTCAAGCGTGATAACAAATGGATTATGGCTTTTCAGAGTATTTTCATCTGAATATAATGGATGAACAGATGGATAGAAAACAGAAGAACATGACTCCTCAAGTGAAATTGTCTGCGAAGAGGAGGTGAAGGAGGAGACGTCCACCATTCACGTCTCCCACGTGGACGTCTCCTCCACCTTCAAGGGGAGAAAGCGTCGCTCACCTGCCTTCCACCTATCAGGAGACTTTGGCTGAGTAACACTGATTATCTGCCTTGTTTACTGGCGTAACATTGATTATTGTCCCAGTGTGCCAGGAGTCCTTCTGAGAGGATCACTGCTCTTAATCCTTTGACCTAGCTACCTCTCTTCCACACACCTTGGTCCTCTGCTGGTTGCCTGGTACTGTGGGAAATAGGGCAAGCAATTAAAGGATTAAATGGTTCGGGCTGAATGCTGGTCTTCGCCTTCTGAGGGGACCCATGATGCTTGAGTCGGGTGAGTGGGCTCACACCCAAACCCCTTTTCTTGTTTTGGTTCCAGTGGCAGGCTTATGTTCTTTATGGCCCTCAGATGAGCAATCCTTTCCTTATTGTCTTTGCATAGTCCTCCTTTTCTCTCCTGCTTGAGAACAGCCATATTTAGAGGATTCACTGGAGGAGGCTCCTCTGAGCCGCTGATCTCCTGCTGAAGTTTGGATTCTTCATCGCAGCCATTGCTTACACAGTTTAGAAAAGAGGTGATGACGATGCTGGTGCCATCCAGATCTGTGGAATGCTAAATCCTCTGCAGTGGTCATTTGAGGTTTGTTTTGGAGGCTCGGTCGACTCACACTGATTACTCACAGACATTAGGGTCAGTGCAGCTGGCTGATAATCAGGCATAATAGAAAACAGACTTTATAGAAGCAATCTAGGTGTTATTACGAAATCCACTTTAGCTAAAAAAGGCTTAGTCAGGGGCAGACGCAGACAATGGCATTAGTGTTGGATGCTCATTAAGATAATGAGCTATCTGTGAGTGGGATCGGGCTGACTGACAATGAGATACGCTGGAGCTTCTGGCTGCAGGTCCCACAGTCCAGAGGAAAGCACTTGTCGACCGCAATGACACAGAGAGGGACAGATGATGCCTCCAGAACGGGGGAACCTGACAGGTAAAGTCACCTCCACACACATACTGACTGACAGGAGAGGGGATTTTTGGACGGGTGAAGAGACAGACACACACACACACACACACACACACACACACACACACACACACACACACACACACACACGTGCACCAGCTACGTCTTACCTCGTAGAGGAGATTTCATGGCGGCTTCGACCATGCCCACCAGTAGCTGCAGGCTCTTGGGGTCTTGGGCGAGTCCAGAGGCGAAGGCGGCAAGTGCGTCGGCATGGCGACCAAGGTACTGAAGGGCAACACCCTGTCGGAAGTATGCCTGCGGAGAAGAGAGCCGGTGGTAAGAGCCATGAGGGACCCCGTCTCGTGTCGCAGCATGAGGCGGTACACAAACACATGACCAGAAACTCATTTCACACCATTTGCATTTCTTCCACATGAGCAGTTTGTGTAGTTTCAAGCGGCTGTCCTTTGTGTTCCTATAATAGAGCCATCATCAGGGCTTTTTGTACTTGTTAATTGGATTATAAGTTAAGCATAAATGCACGCGACACCCGCTTCCCCAGGAGCCGCCACCGTTCTTCCATTCAACATACTTTTGTTTTGTTTTGGTTTTTTACTGTGGAAGTGAAGTGTGCACAAGTAGCAATGTGATTTCTCTTTGGCCGTTTTTGAAGACAAATAGGGGAAAGAAAGGGGGGCTGCTGGAGTCCCATAAATAGCTCATAGTGTGTCCTTTTATCCCAGCCTAATTACAAAATAATAGCACGAGTCTGTCTGTAAACTGTGTGTAAATGTCTCTTTAAGGGCGATACAAATGTACTACGTTTGTCATTCAGTCATGGAAGAGCTGGGAAGGAAAACAGCAATTCAGTACTGTGACAAAAGCGGCATGAGGCCGCGAACACGCCGTCTTGCATGAGTCTCAAATGTATTGGAACATTCTGCAGATTGGAAACTAAAACAGATGCTGCGTCTCAGATCCAACACACCCTCAGTGAGGGTTTTTTTTTTTTTTTTCTCCTCTTCGGTTCTTGAAAAGACATATTTTAGTTTGTGACTGAGTTGTTTTCCTGTATCCTGGTCAGACGTTAATCCTCGTGAGCTGTAAGACCTGACTGCCGTCCAGTCTAACAACAGCAGCAAGGAGAGATGGAACTAGATCCAGCTCATTATTTACAAGCCAAACCACTAAATCCCCCTCAAACGCCAACAAACTGTCTCTCAGAAACACACAATTACAGCAGCCGTGCATGGGGGAGAAATGAGGGATAAGCTGCGTGTAAGGCGAGACACAACAGATTCTGTCAAAGATTTAAACTGCCTGTCATTCCTCACGTCCTAACGTTTTCATCTCGTCGTGTACTTCTGTGCTCGCGTGAGGCGGCAGCAGCAGTCCAAGATGCCATCTGACAACCTCCTCCGAGTGACTGCGGCACCCGACTCAAAGCTCCAGAAGTGACACAAGGGCTAATTTGCCATTAGCATCTAAGAGGCCTTTTCATTAGTCTTCTCACTTAGGAAGCTAGAAAGCTAGGAAGTGAAAAAGGCAAGGAGGATTAGGGAAAATGAGACATGACATGGAATTTACAGAGACCCCTAATTAATTCTGCGGTCCCCCTCAAATCTCTCACCAGACCTGCTGCCCCCAAAAAACATATCTATATCCCTCCGCTTGGATCACAACCACATTGAAGATGAAGGAGTCGGAGATTAGATTCAAAGCATCAACCTTTGTTCCAGCGCTGTACAACGAGATCAGCAGTCAGGGTATCCGCTCAATATTAATTGCATCTTGTGGCAGTGGAGTTTGGGCAACGGCCAGAGCGCAGAGGCACACAAACGGTTTGCCCAGGGGAACAAAAGACATTTAAAAGCACTTCTCCCTTTGATTCGATTTAGCCTACAATATGAATGCTCTCTCAGAGATCTCGCTTTTATTCTCTCAAGCTGTGTGCCCGGACTGAAAGAGCAAAACGAGGATAAGAAAAGAGGCGAATGGGGAAAAAAAACAGCTCTCCGTCAAACGAAAATTGGCATCTTCTTAAGTGCTTTTTTTTTTTTAAATACAAATATATTTATATACATATAAAACTTGTAATCCTGTCCTACGTGCAGTTGGAAGACTGGACTTTTCAGACAGTGCATTAAAATATTGCAAACATAAGCGTAAGAATAAATGTATGAGCCAAAGATACACTGCAGAAATGACAGAATCAATGTGCCGTAGAGCCTTATAGGAATTTTTCTCCCTTCATTAATCTCCCACTGCCTTCACAACATATCATGAGGCTGCATGGAGACGTACACACACAAGACAACCTCAGCCTTTGCATAATCTGACAAGTCAATTCAACCGGTGCTGCTCATACACGTTTCCTTGAATTTACATACAATGTATGAATACTAATTTAGAAGTGAAACTGACAGATGTACTGATGAGAGTCTCCATACAAACCAAAACTGCTGCATTTCCCCGACGGCACCGGAGGTTTGACACCAACTATTTTCAAGACGGACTTTTCAAAAGTTGTACGTTGTTAAGAAAGGTCGGCAGCTCCGGAGCGAGTAAGAATGTCACAGTCTGGAAAAGACTCCAGCGACTTGGAATATCCAACCATCAGAGCTTCCATCAGCGAGCAGTTTCCCCTGAAATGTCATTTTGCGTTGTTTCATTTGCCTTCTTGGATACTTCCAAGGAGCGGTCGTAATGCTTGCGGTTTGTGTGTACGAGACTTGCGGCCTTCCACTTTGAGTCGGTATGGACCTCTGCGGAGTCCTAAAGAGAGTGGATCTACAGCCGAGTGAAGACAAATGTTGCAATTTTACGAGATTATTGTTGTTGCTTGTAGGTGTGTTGTATGAGACTTGTGAACCTCATTTCTTCATTAAAAACAATTATTCTGGCTACAAGAGTTCTCTATGTGATGCAACAGCGCCTTATACTGCATTTCTGCGTAAGAAGATGGTTTCTATAGCGACTGAAGGCCTGGGTGCGAGGAGGAGGAGAGGAACACCAACAGCCTGGTGATGCTACTGCAATAAAGCATTTTTAGAGAGGAGAGAACACGATTTTACCACTACACATCATTTTTTTACTTCACAGCTAACAGGATCTTCTCTATAAACAGAGCAGCATCTGCTCCGAGGTGCTGCTACAGTGATTAGTGCAGCTGCTTGCTGTTAGCCAGAGAGGAGTAGGGGTGAGAGAGGGAGAGAGGAGACAGGACTTTGCCCCATCACCACACAGCATTACATGAACAGACCAATTCCAGCCAAATACTGTTGTATATACAAGGGAAACTTTTCCAACAGCAAAGTTGTCATGGAAAACATCAGCCCTCCAAATGTTACGCAGCAACCCAAGGCTTCTAATAATAGGTTTTGCCCGAAATTCAATCCAGTGGACGTTGCTGAACCCGCCTGCATCCTCCTGTGTTTAGTGCAGCAAAGTGCTGATGCCACGAAACAGCAAATCGAGTGGGAACAATTGGCATTCGACGCCGTGGGTGATGGCTAGCAGTGCTAACGCACATGTGTGTCGGTGTGTGAGAGTAAAAGAGAGAGAGAGATGGAAGAAAACATACGAAGCTATAAAAGCTTTTCTTGTTTCTCGAGCGTTTTAATATTTTATGAATGCTTGTTTGATGTAGTTTTAAATATTCATGCTTTTTATGCTTAGGAGGAAGAAGGAAATGATGCAAAAAAAAGAGTTATTCACACTGCAGGGAACCATCGTTCTTTGTACATGTGCACAAACAAGCTCCTGCACGCCGCAGTCACATCAGCTCGCTTTCCCTCTGACAAGACACTTACAATGACACATGGACAAGTTTCTTTCAGTGGCTGTGGCTCCAATAAGGCCCACAGTCAGAGCAGCTCAACAGAAAGTTGACAAGATTAAGGAGCTGGGAGTTTGGCGAGACAAGCTGTTCAGGGCTTCTTTTCTATTAGCAGATTAATGCCTCAGCATATGTCCGAGCCGGCTCTGTTTCTGTACTCTGCTACATCAACGGTGTCCTCAGCCGGCAGGAGCGTGTCTGTCTTTGAAAGAACTAAAGAACGACATGTGCCGAAGTACACAGTGCCGAACTTCTTCTATCACACAAGACACAAGAAATGCAGCAAAAAAAAAAAAAAAAAAAGTCTCCTAAATCTGTTAATACTTCCCAATGAATTGCATGATACCATATTTGTTGTGTTTCCAATAGTCCATCCATCCCCCATAAATTAGCTTAGATAGATGGAAAGAGGGATAGCTCGATAGATGGACAGATGGATAGATAGGATTTGCCACTGCCACACGTTACAATTGTGGAGATCCGTGATGTTGTTTGACAGGAACAGCATATAACTCATCATCCACAACATGCAGCCTATCTTTGAATCTTCCAACCTATCACTCCAGCAGTGCTCCAGCAGCCGGCGGCCTCCTGCGACTTGCTGCGCTCTAGTTGGAAGTCAGCAATAATAGAGATGCGCTCAAAGGTGGGAATCAATAAAGCCACACCTTCCACTGCTACAGTGTGCTGACGATGTGCCTGTTGCCGATGCTTTGTGATCGCCCACAGGGCAGCTGGTGCCAGTGGGAGGACTCGGAGCAGAACTCCTGCCAGCATCAAAATGGAGCTCAAATCAGACAATCAAATGGGTACAGCAGGCTGCAAATACAACCCCCAACACACACACACACACACACACACACACACACACACACACACACACACACACACACACACACACACACACA
>JBBMJM010000021.1:5119716-5131805 GCA_037832705.1 Centriscus cristatus | reverse complement strand
CAGAGAGAGAGAGAGACACACACACACACACAGAGACACATAGACACACACACATACATACATACACATACATATTAGTTGCGCACTTCATTCTTTACTGAAAAGGGGGTTTTCAGGGGAGTAGCTGTCACCCAAGAGAGAACACAGAAGCGACATATACTGTATTTCCGGAGAGATCAAGAGGTACGAAAACACTGTCATAATCTGTCAAGCCTCGCCGAGCAAAACACTTCATCTGGCCCCCTGTGGAGAGCAGTGATCACCACGCAAGACGATGGAGAACAAAGCAAAACAAAAGAACATGAATCTATTGCACAGAAAGGCCAACAACTCAGGAGCACTGGCGAGGGATTTTAGTTGATGATCTACCCTCTCTGGCTCTCACTGGATTTGCTTTTCAAAACCCATCATGATCAACGGGGTCAACTTCCAGACCCCCTGTGGACAAACATTATGATGCAATGCCACTTTATCTAAATGTGTTTGGCAGCTACTGCACACTGTGTGGCCACTTAACCCACCTGCGGTCCTAATCACCTTAGACAGACTCGACTCCGCCCACACCCCCTGCCACGTTCCAGACAGGGTGTCCTGGCTTGGCTCTACCCTAATGAGAAACAACCTGCGCTCATCCGTGCACACAAGAATAACTCCATCTGTGTTAGCACCCCGGTGGTTACTGCAAATACAGTCCATCTGCTAATTTTAATCCTCTCTCATACACACACTCACACACACACACACGTCAACAGGATCAGATTTGATCGAAGTGTTAGGATACCAGAAGTTGATTAATTGATACCATCATTGTTATCAAGCCGTTGTGCCTCCTATCACCTCCCTGTTTTATGATCATCAATGACGATAAAACATCAAGCTGCTGAAGAATCGCTAAACATATTCATGTCCCGCAGGGCAGACGTACACACAGGCACATCCTCTGCGATAACAGCATCCACAGAGCACGCGTGCACTCTCAGCTTCTAATCAAACTTGAAAAAACATGCAGGCATGCAGAGCCTGAGGAAAAACATGAAAAGAGATAGCGTTTCACTGTAAACTTGGAAAGGCAGGATCATGAGAAGTCAGCAGTTTGGAGAGATTAGCTGCAGTTAAACAGAGCAGATACATGTACTTAATATGCTGCAAAGTTGTTAAGATAATCACACACATCCTGAGGATTAGCCCACATGCTTATGTTGGGGGAACTCTGGCAGTAAGCACATTAGTGGGGAGAAAAGACACAGACAGAGGATGAGCTGGCACCACATAGTAGCACAAACATCATCAGGTCTGCTTGTAAGGATGCAGAAAAAAAAAAAAAAACAGGAGAACCCCAGCGCACGCAGCCGGGAATGTGCATTTGCATGTTTGAGTCATATCTTTTGTGTCAGTGCTCGAGTGTAAGCAAGATGGCGCAGTGCATGTGTAAATGAGGTGTGTGTGTGTATGCGAGAGAGGGAGTAGTGTGCCCAGTCCCTGACTTCACACATCACCCGCGTGCTGGATGAGCTCTTTCCCTATAATCTCATTTAAACCCCCTTCACACGCCATAATTCAATTCTCTCCTCGAGACAATGACCATGTCATCTTAATCTGGCAGGTAGATTATACAGCATCCCACACAGGACTGCTAATGCAGAGGAAACGGCTCAGGCTATTGTATGTTCCTTCAAGGTTGGATGAGCTGCTATAGATTGCTTGAGGACTGCCTTTGGCACTCATGTATCCCGCTGCCTTTAATCTAAAGACGTCCTCCTTCATTTCAACATTTTTGGAATCCTGCGTGATTTCTGACAGTCTAAACTTTAACAACTCCGTTGATTTGTAGCTCTGAAAACTCTCAGACAACGTAGCCTCTGAATATTCATTGACTCTCTTCAACAAGAGACACCAATGTGCCGGCGTCCCCTCCCAGGAGGCCATCGCGTTCACGCAGCATCCAACACTACCCAACATTCAGACCTGGTGTTAACGACTGCAGGTGTTCTCGATGCTTTCGGTGAGGATGTTGGGGGTGGGGGGAGGGGGCGTTAGCAGCGCTCATATGAGAGGCGAGTGGTTAATTGAGCCAAAATAAAAAACATCCAATAATCTGTACAAATCCTGTTTAATGGTAAATCTGATGTAATTAGAATTTTTAATTACGCCGGGTAATCAGCTAGAACATAGAAATGAAATGGAGTGGCAGGTGGACCCACCCCCGTCTATCCCTGCAGTTGGTACTCTCAGACTGAAGCTAAACGACAAAATTCAACCCTGATCCAACTGGCGTGCGTCCATAAACATTGGGCACAACACTGGCATTCGTTTTGGGGCGTGTGTAGAGGGAACCACAGAAAACCAAGTCAACTAACTTCTGTATAAGCATGAAATCCCCTGGACACGCATTGTGAGTGCAGCCCTGGCCTCACATATGCAGTTGACCTCAGCAGGAGCGTCAGAATCACAGGTCCATAAATGAACCGACGACGGGCAGACGGACAAAAATACCACAGGCTGTGGGATCGTTCCCCGCCCACCCAGTTTATGTCATTGGTCAGATTCTCTTGACCAGTTAATGGAAAACAGAACCTCCTTATAATGGTGTGATAATCAAACAGACTCTCTCTAAGCATCACAGTCCAACCACAAACCTCAGGAGGATCGTAAAGACTACACAGACATTATCTTATGATGTGCAAGACCACATCAAGTCACACTTGAAATCATCAGTTTAACCCTCACATCCTTCCACAGCCTTTTTCTATAAGTACATAAGAGGCATGTGTGCGCTGTAGTGGAGCTGTGATCACGACAGTACTCAGTGAACTGGAGCGATCATGGAAGTTGCAGCAAATAAATACCACCACTGACACCGAGTCTTCTGGAGCACTTGCCATCATCACGTTCATTGTTTGAGAAGGTTTTAATAAGAAGCAGAAGGTTCCTCCTCGTTCCAGAGCTTTCCTGTCGAGGTCGCTTCCTCCTATGTTCAATCCCCTGCATACCTTTGAGGGTCGTCCAACGGGCCAGCCAAGCAGCACGGCTCAGTCCCTCATGCTTTTTACTCTCCTTTGTCTCTCTGTGTTGACCTGAGGAAACACTCATTAGTTTACCTCGCTTCTCTTTATCTCCCTGGTTGCAGACTGCAGGAGTTGTTCTGGGTGTCACACTCCTCAATTGTCTCCACCAGACGACTGTGTAGTATGTGGTAGTGTGAGCCGGGACAAGGGTGTTCAGTCATATGGAAGGCCATATGTTCCATCATCCAGGTGGATGCAGCCAGGAAGTTTAGCATTTTACAAGAACAGCATTCACTCGATCCCCCTTGCAAATCACCCACTCCCCTACATCAAACCCCTGAGACATAACCTACTGTAACACTATATGGCATACGCCATGTGTCAGCAGATACACGGCTTTACAATGGAGCAGGGATCCTTTAGAAAGTGCTGTGCCCTGTCTGCCACAGGAGCAGTCATATAGCTGCAGCGTTCACCCAGTACAAAACTGGTCCATATCAGTTTCTCCTGCTTACGTCCTCTATGTGTGGTCATGTTTCTTTTGACTATCACCAAGAAAGAAGGCAGAATATCAATACAAAACCGTTGAAGATGAATGAAATTTACCAGGCAAACGTTGACTCACATGAACACAATGATTCATGAGGATCCACGGAGAGACAACAGATGTGGAATCACCTACTGCTGGCAACAAAAGTTTCACATTATCCAACTCGGGCACATGCAGTTCTTTTATACAGTCTGTGTCTGAGGCTGACGTCTGTAACCAGCACAGGAACACAGAGGCACTTAGTCGAGTCAAGCACGAAGAGATCTGAAAATAGATTTACCTGCACACTGACCATAGTGAAGCACAAAGACTGCTTGGTTAACTTTAATTGTGGACAAGATGGCAGGTAAATAGATCATTCCATTTGGGTGTTCAAGCTTCTCTTTGTCGCCATGTCTCTTTGTACCGGTGCCCTGTTGAATATTCCAGGCTAGAACGTCAATGAACCTCTTTCTTTGAACTTTTATTATGGCTGGAAACACAATTTCTTACTTAATGTGTGTTCCATTTTGCCGTGTTCTCAATCTGGCGGCATGTGCCGTCTCCATTGAGTTAAATTACAATGTACATGAATTAGGTGTGTGGGCCAACCATGTTTTATCATCATCTGGAGTCCCATTTATTCAAGAGGACAAAGCAAGGTTCTTACGGGCATGGGTGTGCTGTGTCGAAAAAATATATTTTTGGAAGGCTTAATGAAACCTCCCCTCTCCCCTCTCATTCAGACCTGACACCAGTTTTACTCTGTCAAGGTCCCGGTTGCGCCGAGTCACAAAACTAGACTACAGTACTGGCAGTCAGTTATGTTCCCCCACATTTTCACACAGTCCCTCAGCACCTAGCTATGTCATACACATCACTCAGACACCCCTTAATATTTAATCAGGACAATCTTCTACATCCACCAGCATTAAACATTTAATACCCAGCTGACATGATCTAGTCAGCAGAGAGTTGCTCTGGAGATGCACGTGATAAATCGCTGCAGACACTTGTTCTTTCCTTGTTACATTACGCACAGACAAATCCCAGAGCAAAAAAAAAAAAAGGAACACCGGGCACAAGTCAAAGTCAAAAACACACATGTTACAGGCATATTTCTACTCAGACATATATCATCTGTGAGAGGTGAAGCAAGGAGGAAGCGTGTGTGTCCCATCAGTCACGGCTTTGGGCGAAGGTTAAAAGTGGGACAGAGCAACAACTGTGGATGCACACAAACCAACCAAGGTCGGAGCAGGGCTGATGATGAGGATACCATGAGGATAACAGTGGCAGTGCATTTCGCACCCAGGCCTTTAGTGGCTTCCATCTTATTATGAGTAAATGCAGTATAAGGGGGTGTTGCATCACATGGATAACTCTTGTAGCCAGAATACATTACTTTACTGAAGAAATAAGGTTCACAAGTCTCATACAATACAAATAAAGGCCTCAATGCTAACCTCGTAAAACTGCTAAATTTAGGAAAATAGCAGCATTTTACACCTGATTACTTGTACACTTCTCTTTCCTCAAGAAAAGTTCAATGACTCTGTCGTAAAGATTATCCGTGAGTTTTAGCTCCATCGACAAGTCCTTTTCTATGGTTCTATGGAGGTGTGCTCCAGTCTAGTTTCAGGTGGACTCCGCAGAGGTCCGCACCGACTCCTGGCGGATGTGCGCGAGTCTCGTGCGCGCAAACCGCAACATTACGACCGCTCCTTAGAAGCGTAACATGCAAATGAAACGACACAAAATGACATTTCAAGGGAAACTACTCGCCGATGGAAGCGCTGATGACTGTGGACATTCCGAGTCCTCTCCGCTCCCAGGCGCTGGGCTCTTTTCCAGACTGTGACATTCTTGCTAGCTTCTGAACTGCTCGACGTTTCTTAACAATGTCCAACTTTTGAAAAGTCCGTCTTGAAAATAGCTTGCAGAGGGACAAAAGCTGTTAAAGCTATTAAATCAATTCAACTATATTTCTTTGCGCATTCAACAACAGGTGCCGTCTAGTTTAAACCGTCTGACCATCAGATCAAAGGGAGCGAATATGATGACGTCACCGTATACCTGCTCCGGGAAGATTTCTTTGACCAGCAACAACTGATTGGTGAAATGTGATTGGATGAGTGAATTCAGTTGGAAGTACACGTTTGGAAGCAGCACAACCAGGGGAAATGTATTAAAGGAAAGGAACAGACCATTTGGAATTATTCACTACGTACTCATGGAAATTATAAATTATAACCACAACCCAGTGTAAGTGTGTGTGTGATGGCATCAGGCTTTGGTAAAGTAAAAATGTTGCTAGGTTCTATGCTAGTTGAGAGAACATAGCAGCGTCCTGTTTTCGTGTACGTACCACAGCGGCCTGTCATACTAATGACCTGCGTTAAGACACACGTGGCTAATTTCTCTTAAAACTCAAACTAAAGCGCAACATTCATGTCCAACATTGGCATTACTAATCTACATATGAGCAAGCTGCCTCACACCACTGAATGATCATGGCCCTAATTTATGCTAATTTATGTATTTCTATTTAAAAAAAACCAAGAGCAGTATATCAGTTTTAATATTGTACACAGGCGTGGAGTGTGTTTGGGGGAAAATACTGCGTGTGGTCTGAGTCAACAGTATCAAGTACGCTTGGGTAAATATATGTATCCAGGCTAAACACAGATGCAGATACTGGAGGTGACCCAGCACAGTGACAGGGTGGGACGTGACTTGATTAAGAACAGCAAGGTAAGAGTGATAAAGTACCACCGAAATCCACCCACATCCTGTGACCCTGCAATAAGTCAAACATCAGCGACAGCCACATGCGCCATAAATAACGATGTATGAAGTCAGGCTGACACAGCCCCCTTGTCCCGCTGCTTCCATTTGCTCTTTGTTTGACTAAATGTAAGGAAAAGTGGTGAGCAAACACACAGCAGACGAACTCTACCTTACAACTAGGAAGTTGCTAAAGATGGAAACCGTCACCATGTTTTCAATTTTCAAGCTCTCCAGACAGCGAGACATAAATAGCCCGATAACTTTTTTTTTGAGCGCTAAGGGAGCGCTCGAAAAAAGGTTATAATTGCAGCTATCATGCCGAAACACACGGTGTTAATGGAACAGGTGTCCACTCTGACACTCTCTCGACATCCTTTGGCTCCTGAGCCAGTATTCGGGGCTAATTTGAATAAAGAAAATCTGCAAACATTTGCTGTAACATTCAGGCTAATGTTCAATCTGCTGCTCTTTGACACGGTGCCACTGTGCATCTCATTTCCATTCCTGGAATCTCACAACAAACCTGCCGTCGCAGCAGTGTCATATGGTGGAGCAAGCATGGGGAAACTAGGCAAAGAGGGAAAGGAGGGAAAATGAATAGTATTATTTTTTTGCTGGAATAAAATATTTGAATATAATTTCTATAAATAAAGTCAGCAGAACACCTCCAGGGTGAAAACAAGCCAGCAGGAGCAAGGGAGAGAGAGTAGTATCCTAAACCATCCTCGTGTAACTTACCACAGGTCCTGATCCATCTCTACATAAATCCATCTCGAGTGTTTACGTCTCCACGGGCACGAGCTCACATCGCCCAAGCTCACGTCACATGAAAACCGACAATAGTGGGGCAGATATGGAGGCAGGGAAACATGCTCCCAGGATGATATGCTGCTGAAGTATTCTCCTCTGCTCTGTTTCAGACATGATGAGCTGCATAAAATTAGCTGCTATATGGGGGAACGTGTCCAGAGGCAACACGGAGGACTTTGTTTCCAAAGAGTCTCGACACATTCTGCTCAACCCAACATATCCCCAAGTAACAACACTGGCTCAGATGGAAAAGGGAGAGGCCTGTTTAAAATAGCACCCCACAGACACTCGTCGAAAGATATGAAAAACGAGCTTAGAAGAAATAAAAAATACTGAGTGTGAAATTATCAGCTCGCTGCTGCTATCTTCGACATGCACGAGCTGTCTTATAGACTTTTAGTGCTCCCTGTGAAGCAGATTTATTTGTTGTGAAATCTATTCATTGTGACTCAGAAAGGTTGAAATCGGTCATTTTTACCCTTCATGCAGTGAAAATAGCCAGGTCAGAGCCTTAAAAGCTTCCTCTACCCTCTGGTATCCCAGTCCAATTACAGCCCGTCCCACCAAGCCCTTTCTTTCCACACTCTGTCAGATTCTGATACGGGAGGCGTTGCAGGATTGAAGGTCGGTCAGTCTGCACACTTAACCTCATTTTCCAACACTCTGCTCTACCTCTGGCAGAAGACACTGTTGATTGGTGTCCATTTGAACAGCGGGCTTTGGCTTTGACAGGAGGGGTGTACGGAGGGTGGCAGAGATCAGAGCCAGCCGAAGCACAGCCTTGTGAAAGGAGCTTTCAGATGTACGACGTCTGACCGCAGTCAATTAGAATGGTTTTCAATTAAAAAGACTGAGTACTAATCTGGGTTTGTACAGGAGAACCAGTCATGCAATATTCATGTACACAAACTAATAGAAGCCCAGATTAGCCTGGGTATTAACATGGGGTCGGTGCATTAGAGGAGGGAAGAAATCAGGAGAGGATGAGGAAATAAAGAAAACGGAGAGTAAAAAGGAGCTCAACAGGGAGCGAAATCAAGAGGGACACTGGGAGGTCAAGGGGACACTTGGATGACCTTGAACGAAAGGGAAAATGGGATCATGAGATAAGGAGGCGAAGACAAGCAGGAGGAGGTACGACTTCTCAAAAGAGATTACGGATCATCTGCATTTTCCCTTTTCATCCGCCTTGGCATAATCGTTCGTCTTAAAGGCAGACACCAGCCCCCACTCAGAATGACACCAATCTGAATGAGTGATCTTGACAAATTGGGCTGCCGAGAAACCAGCGCGCTGTATTTGCTGAGGAGAGGGCTGCAGACAGGGTAGAGTCCCCAGCCGGACAGAGATAAAACTGTAATTGGCCCCTACACTCCCCTCCCACTAATCTGTGACCATGAGAAGTGGCAAATGGGGGAAAGAAATGGGACAGCGGGCATGCACAGACTGCTACTACAGCAAACCGTATGGCGAATTGATGCCTGCGACGTTATGTACATGCAGGCGAACAATGTGAGGAATTCATCCGTAATCCTTAGCAGGTCACAAAAGACTCAACAGACTTCAAAGTTGGATTAATGTGTGACTGGACACACCAATTGCAAACCACATATTAACATTGTATGTCAAACAAGAAGCTAATCGTGGGTTTAGTTTGAAAATATCCTCTGACCTTTTGTAGAGGTCTTAGAATTAATTTTATGCTCCACAGATATCTAATTTTATGCTTTTACGGACTTACACATTTACAGAAAAATGAAAATGTCCCGATATTTTCTTCACTCTGGAGCGCTCTGGGGCCTGGCGTGCTGAAAAATGCTCCGTGTTCATTTCACGGCAGGCATATAAAGATGGTTGCATGCTGATGGGATTACAGAGATGCAGTGCGGAGGAAAACTCCCATTCTCTTGTTTCAAAGGACTAATGAATTCTACAGTTCTGTCAATGTGCTGGGCCAGCAGGTTCCCCCCCTCTTATCTACACCTGCCTCAACTTTCCAGAATGAAATGTGAGAAATGGGCCAATTTACAGCTGAAGGCTGTTTCTTCCTCGGAGATACCCGCGTGAAGATGGAGAGGAGAGGATAGGCAGAAATGGATGGGGAGAGATGAGGAACAGACAACAAAGAGAGGCAAGAGAAATGTATAAGACAGGACAGCAACGCTGGCACTAATATGAGCACCGTCTTCATCTGAGGCAAGACAGCGGAAGAAGTGCTTGAACTGCATTTTTTGGTCTTTGGTTCCAAGACTGGAGCTGAAGAGCACCTCTTGATCTTTCCAATCAGCTGCCGAGACAAGAGCTGCTAAGATATTCCAAAAGCAGAAACAAAAGAGGAGGATGTTAGTGTGAAGAAGTTTGCAACAGTCGCAGAAGTTTGAAAGAGACAAGTCGGAGAGAGACAGCAGAACAAAGGCAGCGGGAGAAAGGACAGACGCGAAGCAACGGGGTCCTCCGCCATCTGCTCCTAGTTACATCTGGGTTCCTCACCACAGCTCTGATACACAACAAAGACATCCATGTTCACCAGTGAAAGACGCTGAACTGTCAGTCGTCTGAAGACGAGAACCAAGGTCGCTGTTTTGTGAAATGTGCGACACCCCCCGTGTTTTTTAGACCACGTCACGGTGTTTGGTGGGTAAACCGGTCACAACAGGTTGAAGGAGACAAAGCTCTCTGATTGCTCCAACACATCTGTGAAGAGTTTCACCCAGAGGATCGGAGCAGGAGGTGGAGTAGCAGGTGCAGATGGGAGGAGTATCGTCGTACACCCCCCCCCCCTCCCCTCTTCCTCGTGGGACTGGTTAAATGTTGCTGTGATCGTAACTGGAAAACCACCACGTGTAATTAGGTTACACAATAGGTAGATGGAATGAGAAAAGAAGCCTCGGTTAATTAACTTAAACCATATTCTAATCAGGTTTCATAACTCATCTCGTGACCCCCCCCCCCCACACACACACACACACACACACACACTCTGAATCCTCTCACAAATCCCCCAGGAATCTCCATCGCACAAGCCACGACTACTCCGCCACTCAAACAAGATCATTTGACGCTAATTTCCCGAACAGGAAAGCACTTTCAGAGGCGCTCTCATTGAGACGACGGAGCACGTGCGTCAACAGCTAATGAGAACCATGGAGGTCATTGAATGTGAGCGAGATCAAAGGAAGGGAATTATTTCTTTATTTTCAGTCTGTTGTTCTTGTTCGTTCCCTGAGAGGGGCACTTCCAGTGCCAGGGCGACAACGTCTGTCAGGGACCAGGCAGAGAGGATTAACGTGTCTCCTTATGGGAACTTGAACTGTGAAAACAGTGTTGGAGGCGTCTCACAAAGAGTGTTGTGCTTCACGTTCACATCTCCATTATCTGACAGGCTGTCAGTCCGTTTGTCTGTCTGCCGCACACACACTCACAGGGGCCTCTCAGAGAGAACCCCTGCATGGAGTGGAGACACAGCAGCCTCGCTGTGGCCGTGTTCACCATTTCTATCAGGTTTGCCTTCATCACGGAGGTGGAACATGAAGAAAGTATTTTTTTTGAAGCTCTCACAGACATTGACTGACGGCCCAATCACACAGACCGTCACTCCCCTTCATGTCGTCACAACAAAACTCTGTTTTACTGTTGTTTAGTATCAACCCGTACCGAAGCAATGCTTATAATAAATGTCTACAGTTTTAAATAAATAATTCATCATCTCCCACTTCTTCTGGTCGCAGCTGTCAACACCAGGGTTCACCCTGGACGAGTCGTCGGGTCACATGACGGTCAGACCTTCACAAACTCACATCTCCAGTTTACAAAGTGACTGATTAACCTCAGCATTCTTCTGGAGGTGGAAGGAGGCTAAAGTACCCAGAGAGAACCCACACAGACACAGACCCCCAGGGTCCACCATGCCACCCAAATGCTATGACTGTGCAGACTGTCCCTTTGCTGTGTGGAGGATGATTCTATAAGCTGTATCATGTGTTACATGGACCCTTTCCTTCTGTGTATATGTAGATGGAGATTTGTACGACATGCGAGACGTGATGAGAGAGAAGACTGAACGGAAACATGGTTTAAGGTGGGATAAGAGTATCGGTTGACACATGGTTTGGCAGGTGACAAACAGCAGCAGCAGCTATTATAGGTCATTACTAGGAGCCACAGGCGTCAACCAGGAACATACGGTGGCAGCAGCCATGGCAGTGGCTGGAAAACAGCAGAAGCAGCCATGACAGGTGACGGCAATTTGAGCTTCCTTCTCCATCTGAAGGCTCGGCAGTCGTGTAAAAATGCAGTTGCTAACAACAAATGAGTGGCAGGCGGTAGGAAAGGGTCGAACGTAGTCTCCCCCACATTTCCTCTGTCAACGTCCTCATCCGTCCTGATGTCCACTGAGAATCCCCGAGCTCCTCTGGTACCGTGACACACCCCTCAGGTTTCCTGCCAGGTGAGCCCACAGCGCTGAGTGTGGTTTGAGGTACAATCATTTGTTCATGATCAGTTATTGGAGTTGGTACAATCCATCTCAGTCACGTCTCAGAGACAAACCTCATGATTTCATCCACTGCTGCAGATTTACAGTAAAACAATTTGATCACATTAGATTCCCTCATCAGAGCCAAAGAGACGCACTTGAACTGGCAGAGACACAACCAGCATTGTTAACAGATTTACACCAAACAGGATTTTACCAGCGCAAAATCATCCATGTGGGACCTGGAAACCAGGACTTCTTTCATTTTCCCAACACCTGCTCACTTCGTACGTAGATTACAAAATACAACGCATACTTCAAACAATCGTGGTTTGTCATTTCACTGAGAGTACTATCACTGCCAAACTGTCTCCCCTGGGTGCACTTATGCATGCATGTGTGTGTGTGTGTGTGTGTGTGTGTGTGTGTGTGTGTGTCCACCACCACAGCAGCCTGCACCTGCTCGGCCCTGGGGTTCTAT
>JBBMJM010000021.1:5078198-5095505 GCA_037832705.1 Centriscus cristatus | reverse complement strand
ACACACACACACACGTTGCAGCATTACAGCACAGCATGGTATTCACAGATAACTTCACCTAGAAAGGTCGTTGAGCAGACTGAGCACATCCTGTAGGGCGTCGTTGCCAGCTGCCTGGTTTCCACAGCACTCGGTGGCTCTGGCCAGGTGATTGGTCAGCAGGCTGGAAACCTGCCGTGCCAGACCGGAGTGCACTGCGTCTGTGGACCCACCTGTGATGAGACCAAGTATGTGACCAACTCCTTGCAGTACCAGAATTTTACTCTCATCCCTTGTTTACCACTGCATTGATTCAATTCGTTCATATTTTATTGTGATCTGTATTTTCTTATTCTGGTTTAATTCTGTGGTGCCCATAAGTTTCACATACCTTCCACTTTCTCCCATTCTATGCAGCGGTTGGCCAGCACCTGGAAAGCAGCCCAGGCCATGGTGGCAACCCTCTGCTTTTTAGTCTGCTTCTCATTTGAGCTGCATTCCCTCTGGCCGCTCAAGCTACACAGGCTGTCCATGAGCTGAACCAGCCCACTGCGAACGAGGCACTGCTCCTCACTCCTATGGTCGAGACAGATGACAAATTAGGTTGCGTATTCTCATGATGACGCACAAATGATCAGAGGGATAGTATGAGATGAATTGTCTTGCCTCGTGTAGGGTATTGTGCAAAGCAAGCCAATACTGTTGGCACAAGCGATGGGGTAACGAGCACACAGTGACACAACAGACGTCATGGTTTCCCCAAACGCCTCCTGCACCTGCTCCACCATTCCACCACAGGTCAGCTCCTCGATCCTGCACAGATGGCCCATAGCAGAGGAGGAGGCGTGAGCGCGACACTGACACACATTTCTCCTGCCGTTTCATTTAAACACCATCTTCCCTCTCTTACCTTGGGCCTCCTTGCAAAACCATAGTGACAGGCCCCACCAGGTGTGTGACCCCACCCACTCTGACAGCAGCAGTGAGGAGCTCCCTCATATGGACGAGTGCCTGCTTTCGCGTGCTGCCACGCCTCCAACGTGTCTGTGCGGCAGACAGGAAGCTACTGCTGGACACCTAGGAACAGAGGACCTTAGCCTTAGACCACAAACTGACACTCTACTGCCGACATGGAAACAACTCGGTGAAACAGGTGAGGTTACGTAAGACACCTACAGCCTGATCGGGTGTTGTGCCAATAAAGGCAAAGAGCTGTCCAAGCAGCACACTGTAGGTCGGCTTGTCACGGCTGTCCTCGATAGCCAGCGACTGCAGCAGGGTGAAAGAGCTGCTGCGGTGACTGGTAGGATGGTGTCGCCTCCTAAGAGGAAGGACAAACGAGGTACAGTATAACTTACATGTTTCCTACAAGCTCTCACAATGAGTGTGTGAAATACCTTTGAGGAGCATGTGTAAACTCCAAGTCTTGGTTAGCAATCATCTCTAAGTCAGACGGTGCAGACATGCTCCGCAGAAAAACCGGTTGCTTCACCATGGGGATCACAGTCTTTGCATCAGACACGGACTTAGAAGCTGACAAAAAAAAAAAAAAAAAAGAGTTGTGGATCAAACTCACAAACAAGAAGAGTGAAGAGTGCGAGCTAAGTTAGTTAATGTCAGATCAAAACTGGATGTGTACTGGGGCCTGGAGTGCCAGCAGGTGTGGTGCTGAGGCTTCTGCAGTGGGGAGCGATGGTGACATGTAGCAGCAGCTCAGTGCGGTTCATCAGACTCTTCACCAGTGCCTTTGTTTTAGCCAGAGGGGTACAACTCTTGAGGTGCAGGGTGTTCACCTCCTGGAAGAACCTCTCCCTGTTGGTGCAGATACATCGTGTTCTGGGGGGCCTTATACTAGAATTGTGTATCGTAACAATAGTATGATTTACAATGACTTGCCTCAATCCAAGGACAACATTTTCCAGGTCACTAAAATCAAAAGGGACCTCTTTCAGCGAGCAAAGCAGTTCCAGTTCTTTAACTTTGTTCTGGCAAAATAAAAACATAAATTTCAACATATTCAATTAATTTGCAGTAGTAAATCAGGAACGTGGTGGGTGTGTATAGGGCCTGGTACCTCAAAGAAGTGGTAGTCATGGAAGAAAGGAGTGTTATTCTCCAGCTTCCCCTGCTGAGCCTCTTCCACCTCGTTCTGCCACTTCTGTTCCAGTTCTGCTACGCTCTAAAAGCAGCACAGAGGATCGTTAGACACAGTCGGGTCATACTGCACGAGGTGATCTGTAGCCCGACCAAGCATGTCTGACCTCCAGAGTCCAGCTCTTTTAATGGATGTGGTCCCTGAAATGGGCCGGTCTAAAGAGGTGGGTTTAGAGTACAATATGCATCTGCAATCCATTTGCAACCCACTCTTGACCACCTAACTTCTGACTGTCATCCACACAGTCCATCCAGCTGGATACTGAGTATGTGGATGTATTGGAAACTCAACCAACAACATGTCCTGTTCTCACACATTGTTACATTTTAATCTACCGGTAGTTCTAGCCTGGAAGAAACCGTCCAACGTGGGGGTGTGGGAAGAGGGAATACATACTTGGGCATGGTACAAGGCAATCAGACAAAAAGCATTTTAACTAGATCCTCCTACTTCTGTATTTTACAATTCTACAGTCCCTTCATATACACCTGTTTTCCATTTTGCTGTCATGTCTGGTGCATCTGATTAAAGAAATGGTCCAACTGATTCACTGGTCTCAGAAAAGCCTCTGGAAATCTAAAGAACTTCACAACATGACCATAGCGCTTGACACTTGACTCACATTTTAATAAACAACATGATCAACAACAGCCAAAGTGACGTAAATGTGTGTATTTGTCTGGTGGTTCATTGTGACTGTGCTTCACCAGCTCACCTGCAGCTGACGCTCCATTGCATTGATCTTTTTGAAAGTCTCGGCCATAATCTTGCAGACAAGGTCATATTCCTCGACATGTTCTTCGCGGTACTGGTAGTTGACCAGTGACTGAAGAGCATCCACTAGGTTTAAATGTTTAATGACACACGACACTATAACTTCCTCCATCACATCGGGCCTGATCACCTCCCTGAAAGAGAAAAAAAGTTGTTTTAAGGTGAGACTCTTGACAGGGTCTACAGGGTTTCACTTTGATTTCATAGCTCTCAGTGAACCATCACAAAGTAATCAAGTTGAATACTGCTGCAGTACTGAAACACACACACGCAAAGAGATATGTGCTGCCGTACGGCCTGAATGTCCACGAGAGCAAATGTGCTATTTGATGAAGACGATGGATTAGATTAATCAGAAACACAAAGACTTCAAAGTATTTCAAAAGTATTCCAATCATCAGTGGATAGGCTTGAAAGAATATTTTAACGTGGTCAAATCAATATTTTAGGAAAAAGAGCTTGAAGTCACAAAGTGTCCCTGGTTCACCCCTTAAGAGCCTCTAGCTTTTCTTGTCTGGGCTAAACGTCAGATGTACACCACCCACAGACACCGACAGCTTCCTCTTACTTAATGCTGGGACGGAACTGTGGTCGGGCTCTTCCCGACACCTCTCGCAGCCTTCCCATGATGCCAGGTGGGAGGCGTATGCGAGGCAAGTCGAAGTAGGTGCCGGGCATTAGGCCTGGAGGTGGGATGAGTACGTCAGATGGGTAAGTAAACTCCCGGTCCTCCTCGATGGTTAACGGCAGAGGTGACGGGCTCGGCGTAAGCGCAGGAGAAATCGCACCATTTGCTTCCACCTGCCACTGACACCTGCAGAGAAAATAGCTGTCACAAAGCTGCATTCTGATTCAGAACCCATTCCCTTATCTTTTCATGACAATAAAGTAAACAGCGGCTTAAAATTACAGTTTATCCACGCTTACATGACTACAACATATACTGTATGTATCACCTCTGCAGAAGCTTGGAGCAAAGCAAATCATGGCAGGCGTCCTCCTCTCTCGTCACCTCCGGCCCATTATACAGAATGCGCAGCATTGAACAGGCCAGCACTGACAGGCCGAGTGCTAGGTCGGCCAGGAAGGGGAGGCCTCCCGAGACATCCTCAGATGACTCCTGACAGCGAAAATACATGACCCATTACTGACAATGAGCTATTGCTCCAAACTGACAGAATAACGGAATGGTACCTGAGCTCTGACAGTGCAGGAGAACCCCCACATAGCTTTATCAGGGGTGTTGTGTTCCCGCCCACTTCTCATCTCAAAAGAAAAGGTGACTGTGTCACCTTCCACCTAAAAGTTGGCAAAAAAAGAAATGTTGCCCTTCAGGACCTTGCATTGACCAGTGAACTCCCTGTGTTTTATAGATAGCATCCTATAGCTTTACCTTGACAAGGTCCTTTGGCCATCCTGTCCCCAAAACACTACGACTGCCATATCCAAGAGTGTTCCCTCCATATTCCGTTACTTTACGACTATTGGTGTTGGGACCAGCGTAGATGACCAACTAGAATATCAGACAATACAGGACGTGGCAGAGGAAGTTATAAAACACTGGCAGCCATGCAGCCTGTGGTGTTATTAGATGTGGTACCTTGTCATAGTCATACTGGGAGGAGCAGCGGGAATCAAAGCGAAGGTACAAACAGCGAGCTCCAGGAATGTGCACAGTCTCCTTGAACTTGTAGTTGTCGCGCACAGGGTGCACGGTCTCTACGGTCTTCCCGGCAGCCCATGGGGCAGGTATCTTCAGCCCGGTGAGGAAACCTGGCTCTTCACGTTCATCGAGAATTCTACAATAAAAGAACCAGGATTGCAAATAAAGAATGTAGGAAATGGAGTTTACAGCCAACAGTTTATGGTTAGTGCCCAGTTGCTACAATCCTAAAGAAAACAATGGCCTAAAAAAGCATGAATTTAGCCTTCCTCTCCAAAACGGTCACACATAATGATGTAACAATGCCGTATTAACAATAAGTTAATTAACCATCTATGATTTGATAATACATTTTAGACACTGATTTCATGAAGTCTGGATATAATTTCTGTAGTCCCATGACTTGACAACGCATCATATAAAAGGTCAGGTTGCATCCGGTCTTAAAGGGAGAGACTCTCAGACGTCAATCAGGTCTGAAAGGGAGAAACATGCAGAGGCCCCATCTGGCCTTAATGGGGTCAGACACCGCTCACATACATGAATCACACTAATTGACTGTATATGTTTATCACTACTGACGTGAAAGAGGTTTTACCTTGGTGGTTTGTTATGCAAAAACATCTTTTATCAAACTTGTAGTGCTACAGAACGGGCCAGGAGAGAACTGGTTACCTCTTGGAGACGGGCTACTGACATCAGATTGGACCTAGATGCCCCTGAAGTGCCTTTGCACTGACCATTGTTTGGTGGAGTTCAAGACTTACTTGTCATCAGCAACGCATGCCTTCGCTCCCTGTCCTAGAGAGCCACTGACAGGTGAAGGTTCGTCAGTGAAAAGTGGAGACTGAGTCTTTAGCAAAAGAGCAGTCTGCAAAAAAAAATAATTAAATAATCTACTTTATCATTGAACATCATGATGAATTCTTGTCCCCCTTAAATGAATATATCTTATTATCATTATTATTATTCAGGCCTCTAACCTGGCTGGTGTAGAGTACCAGCTGGACCAACTGAGGCATGAGGGCATCAGCAAGAGTGAGTGTCTGCAGGTTGGGGTGCATCAGAGAGGTGAGCAACACAGGCAGCAGGTGGCCCAGCATGGTGGCCTTGGTTACCTGCTCCAGGCCTTTCAACCTGAGAACAAGAACAGCTGATGAAAAATAACGTAGGGCTGCAAAGGAGAAGAACAGCAACTATTGTGTCTCTGGTCCTTCATGGGTTTTTAACATATACATTTTGGATACAAGCATGCACACATCACATGGTTCACATCAGCCATCACGTCATCACGATTTCTGTTTGTCTGGTAATATTTTTGTCAGCCGACACCCCTGATGGCCTTGTTGATTTAAACGTTTAGAGGGTCACCTGGTTTCTCTGTCGCTGATGTCGCTGTTAATGAGCGCCGTGGTCACCTGCTGCAGCGTCTCTAGCACCTCATCACATCCTACCAGGATCTTGGTTGCTAGGGAGAGGATGCTGCTCTGCAGCTCCTGAGGGGCACACATAGAACAGGCCCACTTTTCGGTAATATTGCTTGCAACATTTTCAATGGTCTTATCGCTGTCATCCCTACAGATAGAACAACAGTATAATGAAGCAACATCAGCATTTTTTTTTCCTTATAATAATTTCTGTTCAAAAGAAAAAGTGTCACAGTAGAATATTTGTGTCCCGTGCAGGTCGGTCCCTCACCAACGAACAGGTAGAAGGCTCCGTGAGGATAGAGGAAGGGGTATTTAAAGGGGATGTTTACCTGTACCTTCATTGTTTCCCCTTGTAGGGAGCTGTCACTGTCATCAACATCATCTGGACAAATAAGAACCGTGTTACTGAGGAGATGGTTCTGAACAGCCATGAGGTAGCGCAGACAAGGAGAGACCACCTGGGGGACAGGAAAAACCATCTCACATGGGTACATATGCAATCTGTGTGTGCACAGATGACATTTACGGGTGCTGAGCAGGTACACATACTGGCACAGTGGAGAGCAGCTTTTGGAAGTCATCTCGAGCAACAGTCTGACATTTGGTAATGAGAAGGCAGGATTCCCGAACTACCGTCTTGAGAATACAGTGCAGCAGCTCATCACTCAGCCTGTAAAGGAGAATTCAATGAATTCAAACGTCTGTCAGCACAGGGGTAATTATAAAAGTTACCACTGACCTGTAGTGGTCGTCTTCTTCACTACCAAATCTATTCCTTTGAAGTTGGTCAGCCAAGTTGGTAAGGATGACGTCACGAAGTTGAGACAGGCCACTGTTCCTTTCACCTGGATGACAAACACACAATGTAAGACGCAGCCACGGACGATAGTGCAGTTCCATTCAAGCCAGAGCTTTAACTAGTCACCTTCAGTTAGAACTAGTTTCAGCAGTTTGTTGAGTTCGGCCTCCCCCTGATACAAAGTGTTCAGCCCTGAGCTACAAAGAGACAGAAAAGGTTAATATACATACAGTATATGTACTGTTATTCATAGAGTTTCATATATTTGGACATAATGGATTTCAAACCCACCTAATTGCCAGGCACACTTCTCTCTGTATCTCTGCCCCTATCTGATCCACCGGAGCCATTAGTAGCTGCCACAGGAGCAGGCCAGACCTACGTACGCTTTCCCTGTTTTGTTCCGACTGAGGATTAAAAAACTTAAACACAACCTAGAGAAGAAAGAAGATCGTGAGAAAATGTGCAAACTGAAAATGGCCATATAAATCTTAAATCACTAGCTATATAATCGCCAGACTGACCTGGAACACAACTAATATACAGCGGATGATGCAGGTGTCTCCATTCACCATGGCCTTCTCCATTATATCACAGATGCTGCTGAAGTGACTGGCCTCGATGGGATGTTGTTTTCCCAGTAAGGCGCCCAGGGGCAAACTGTTACTGCTGGCTGCCAGCAGGTTAAGCTGGTGGATACACATGGCACCAACATGATGAAGTAGCTGGTTGATCACCTCACTAGTGGCCACAGTTTCCTCTGGGAAAAGACATGGGAACACATTCAAGCATGGTCTCATTTATGATCTCACATGAGGAAAAGAGGGTGGTTTCAGGATAGTGAGGGCAGCTACCTTTGGGTTCCTTGATCACATGGCTCACGCGGAGCCTATGGCACACATGATGAAAGGCTTGGTTCCCTGGGTTGCACCACTGATCTATATAATCACTGGAGCAGGTCCAGATTAGGTTGTTCAATGCATCATAACATGCTCCTAAAAAGACACATATCGGAGAAATACATGTTCAACAAACAAGCAACTGTGTACGTGACTGTCTGCTGTGAATCTGAAATTTGGGAGTTGATGTTAAGAAACACTGGGCTCACCTAACCCTGCTACCTGGGCTCCCCTGCCAAGAGAACTGCCAGGAGCATCAATGAGGTCCGCGCGGCTGCTGAACTGGCCGTCAGCCAGGTTAAACACCAGACTGGAAGCTAGTACTTGTCCATGAGATAAAAGAGAACAGTAATAAACAGGAATAAATTGAACTGACCAAGCTAATAATAATAATATGGGTTCTTTTTTATCTACCAAACATGGACACTTTCATGATAACATAAAACTGTGTGTGTGTTCTTACTTTTGAGAGAAGACAAGCTGCTGGTACCTCCAAACAGCGAGCGTGTGGCTGAGCTCCCAGATACACCCGGGGGTGACACCAGCATCACTAGATACGTTCCACATACGTACATTGGAGTCTTTCTCAGAGTCTTCAGGGGGAGTCCACAGCTTGTGTTGACGACTAGGAGAGAAACTGTTTTCAGAAAAGTGTTTGTAATGACAAAAGGCATCTATATGCCACAATATGAATAGATCCTGTGTGGATGTTTTGCTAATTACCCGACTGTTCCTCTTTGACAGCATTGGTGATAGCTGAGCCTGTGAGAGCAGCCAATGTGGCAGAATGGGATGCCCGGAAGCGTGACATTCGACTTAAGAGAAGTTCATTCAAGCATTTGGAAGACTCGCCTTCCTTTCGAGTAAGAATAACTCTCTCCTGCAAGACGTCTGCAACACACAACCCGGTCTGTGTCTGCACCACGGACATCGGGGAAGGAAACCATCAAATATATACGTGAAGGAACTGAGCTCAGGTGAAAGGACTGTATACTGCAGGGCATGAAATACTCACCAAGAGGTGAAAGACATCCATGAAGACTGAGTGGCCTTTCTGTGTCTTCTCGTTGAGGCTGGCTGGAGACCACACCCAGTACAGGTAGGTCCCATCAGAGCAGAGGTGCAGCGTGGTCATGCTACTGCCCACTGGGAAGTGATGGGCTGGCATGGGGACAATCTGGCACACCTGGAAATGGACACATACACGTGTCACACCAATAGAATTAATACAGCCTGAGTGCTGAACAATGCATTTATACATTTTGTAGAAGGAATCCCACAAAACAAAAAGCCTGAAGCTAAATCCAGATTTACGCTGCATCAAATCAACGGTGTCAGCGTGGCATTAACATCTTTGTGTTCCACAGGGTTGCACTGGTTAAAGTGTTGCTTGACGTGGACGTCTGCAGAAATGTGACCATGCATTGTGGCTACACAGACCTCTGGAGACAGCAACAACTGTGGTTCTACTGCTTGCATCACGTGACTTTCCAAACTCTCATAATGGCACTTTCTGTTTGCCGAGCCAATCCAAAATCAGAATCGCCTTTATTGTCATCGTATTTCTGCAATGGACCAATCAATGGTTTGATTGGTTGGTGATCCAACCAATCAAAAGTGAGCGGAACATTATGCGGCTCACTTTCAGTTGCTACCGCTTGAAGTAAACAGAGAACAACACTGGTAACTGGAAAAAAATAAACACAGTGGTGAGATTGAACACAGCCACGCAGAAGTTCCACACAGAAGTGTGATTCCAGCTCAGCGCTAACTCGTGCAGTATTACCTGGAGGGTGAAGGGGTCAAGGACCTGGCACAGCTGATGAGGCTTGGCATCAAAGGAAGAGGGCCGGTGGAGGAGGCGACCACTGCTGAACACCACCCAGCCAGGCTCCAGTTCCTCATTTCGACAGTAAACAAAACCCCTGCACAAACGCACATCACATGGCTTCATTTGTATTAATGAGGAGGACATGTCAGTAATCTAGTTGATCCTGTCAGTTGTGAAATCAACTCTTGTTTTATAAGTCGGCACTGCTCAAGATGTTGAAGAACATGCAATAAAGGAAGACTGCACAAATTAAATTCATTCTTAACCCTCAGAAAGGCAAAAACACAGTAATAAATCTGTGGGATACTGCTGCAGGGACGTAAGATGCTGAAGACACTGTCCCCTTTTGTCCCAGCAGTGTCCATCAAAGACTGTTCAGCAGGATATGTGTGCATGCTGCAGATATTGGTTATATGAATTCCTGGAAATGATGTTGCCTTGGAATGAGTGAGTGAAAAAAGATATCTTTAGGGTTTTTTTTTTTTCTCCAATCGCTGTCTTTCCTGCTTTGTGCTCTGCTGCGGATAAAGAAAAGGCAAGCAGGGAAGGAGAGTCATATTACCTCAGTGTCCCATGTAAGCCAGAACCCAGCTTGCTGAGTCCTCTCCCAGAGGAGTTAGTGGTATAGAGATAGAGCCCGTCTGTGGCTAGACAGCGGCCCAGGTCAGTGTCTGTGAGGAGAAAACACAGTATTTCAAGGACAACAGACATAGGACAAATATTTGGGATGGAAAAGTAGAGGGAGGAAATTTAGAGGGGAACTGACAATGAACAATGAAGAGGTGTCAAACACAGCCTCTCTACACATTTAATATCAGCTCGGCTAAAAATGAAACCATGCAAAAGCATTCCTATGGATATACAACGTGATCTACATCCACTGTTTTATGAGGTCAGCTAATCGATGGCATTGAAGTGAGTCATATCTCTCTCCTCTCACACGCTATGTTTAGTTTCACCATTAGCCTCAATGACTTCAACCTGCGTTCTTACATAAGGAATTGGAGCCAAATAAGCCTCGCACAAGGTAATATACTGTGCTGACAGCATCTTTATTCAAATGACAGGATCATGGGTGGAAAAGAGTTGATGTGTAATCTACAGGTAAATAAATAAACATGAAACAATGGTAAAGCATAAGCCTCATTCCAAGCCAGTAATAAATTAAATAAGATATTTTTGGAAAAAATAACACAGAATATGGGGAATGTAATGAAATGTGGAATGGCAACGTTCAATCAGTCACCCCGATAGCACAATGAACATAGCCTGAATCCCCAGTACAGTAGAGACAGACTGAGCTCCTGTGACTTGAACTTGACTAGGATTTGTGCTGCAGTTACACCCCTACTAATCATTATTAGACGGGATTTGTACCTTTACTCTCTGCTCCTCCAGCAGAGTTATCAGGTGTGGGCAGCATGTCCTCAAAACCCCAGGACACACTGTGTTTACCTCCCAAGAGGCAAGATGAAGAGCCCGGGCCTCCTTCCAAGAGTAATAGTCTGAAGCAGCAACATAGAATGGTTCAATATCTAGTTATTCACAGATAATGAACTATCCAGTGAGTCAAAGTTGCGTTCTCACCTGTAAAGGACATCTGACACAGGGAGCTGGCCCAGGTCAGACTGCTTCTGCAGCAGGTGCACTGTGTGGATGAAGGTCTTCAGAGATCCTCTGAAACACAGTTTGACAGACTGGTCAGAAGACCTTCATGTAAAGTATGGTGAAAAGAAGTGGAATCGTGGAGCGGGGTCATCTAGCCTGGAGAACCACACCCACATCTAGGCAGATGTCGGGTTCTGGCAATGAACAATAGACGGTACAAGCTCACAGGGCAGTAACAACAGGCAGATATTAAAATGCTACTGCACGCATTTGGAGAGTGCTATGAATAATCAGAGCAACAGGCAAAATGACATTATCTGAAAGGAAGAAAAAAAGTCAATGTTTCAGAGAAGAGGGGAAGACGGATGGAAAGGGTCCTTTGGTCGCATTTTAAGAATTGTCCAAAGTTGATGCCAAATTCAAATATCCGCTGTTCATCTGCAGCCATCTTTGTTGTGTACACTGCCATGGTGCCCCGCCCACAGACCCTATACATGGCTCAGAGCCCACCCAAATGAGACCTGGCAGACCTCGCTTCAACAGCTTGTTCCCAGATCCACCTGCAGAGCAAATGTTATTTTTCCATTTTTAATCATGTGACGCTATCAATCTAAATAAGTATAAAACGTCCCTTTTCAGTTGAGGTGTAAGGATCAAGCGACTAATGTCAGTGCAGTGTTTGTTGGCATCATCCAAGATGAAACTCTAGACTGAGAAAATGCACTTACTAAAGAAACCCATGAGAAATATGGGAGAATACACCTGATAGATCTTTAATTAACTTCAATCTATGAGAAGCCACAGGGGCGGGATGTTCCCCACAACAAAGAGCATCAACGGAGGCTAAACAAAGAGGACAGAGTTCTGGTTTTGACAAGTCAAGATCAGTTGTCACAAGCAGAAGCCCAAAAAACTCAAGAGCAGACTGCTCTTATGTAAGACGTAAAAAAAACACAAAGTTTTACTGAGTTTTGTCCTTTTGTTGTGTGCTTGAGAAAATTCTCAGTTTGGAGAAGTACTGATGTATGAGTTTATGCCATCAGAACTGTGAGAATGCTGGTCTGAAGTGAGTCCCTCTGTGCTTTTCTCAAACAGTTATTGGTGTTGTGGTTCGAGTGTTGCTTTCACACCCGAGAGATTTGGACTGTGACGTATTGACATTGCTCAGTGGTCAATGACTCTCCAGTACTTCGACGTGCTGAAAGACGAACAAACACAACTGGCACCAGCTCAGAAGGATTGTACAGTTTACATCAAGAGTACATATGCAGAGAGGTGGAGACTGGGTCGAATAGGTTTATGTCCTTACCTGGCACAGGCAAGTGCCACCAATGCAGCAGCAGCGTTTTCCCTCTGTCTGGGCGTGTGGAGAATCTGTGTTTGAGCCTGAGCCCGACCCTGCCCCTTCGTCTGGCCGGACTCCGGTGCACCATCCTCCAGCCAGGAGCAGAGCAGCCCTTCAAGGCCATTCAGGCAGTCTGCAGGCTCTTTGCTGAGGCTGAGTGGCTGACAGTCCCGGAGGCAGGCCAGCAGTACCTCGGCTGTGACCCCGCAGAGAGCTGGGTCACTGTGAGTCTGGGACTGTAGGAGGGGGAAGACCAGCAGCAGACCAACGCGGGAGGTGAAGGGCGCCTGTTCTGGTTGCTGGAGAAGACCTTGTCTTTTGAGTAAAGCCAAGGTCTCCTCATCAGCCCCTCCAGTTCCCTCTCGCTCCTGCTGCTCCTCCAGGGCCAACTGCCGCTGCGCCCCCCACAGGCCACGCAGAGCGTTGAGTCGGTACTCCAGCAGGCGTGCGTATGCATTGCTCTGATTACCACAGACAGCACGCAGACGCTCCGCCAGCTCCACGGGATTCTTTGTCTCAAATGTTAGAATCTGGAACAAATGTCAAAGTGCACGAGTGAAAAGTCATTAGTCCGTTTTTAGTGTTTTTGAGATCACATAGCAATTATCATGTGACTTGGTCTCGTAGGTTGATGTATGCAGTTTTTACAAGAAAATATGAATTCAAATACAAAGGAAAAGAAAGCACATCCTCCTCTTCAGTTCTATGAGGTGTACCAAGAAATAATGGTCAATGGAAAACAAGAACCATTTAGGATAGCTTATCAGAAGTGAAACAATGTGCCTCGTGTGCACTTAGGCAGCATTTCAGATATTGATTACAGTCTGCAGCACATGCATCATGGACAAAGAAAAATCTATCTTAGCATTTAGCAGGCACAATTTGTAACGATTAAATTTCAGTATATCTACTTATGATTCCAGCAACACCCTCTAACTGGATGCTGAGACTTTTGCACTTTGTTTTGAAAAATAGACACAAGTGAAAGCAGATAAAAATAGACAGCATCCCAACACCTACGCAAACCAAATGGAATAAAAGTCAGTCAGTCTCACGGGTGGGCACAGAGATGGACAGAACTATCTGGAAGCACAGCACACAGCCAGGTCCAACAATGTCTGTTTTTGCTGTTTGATACAAAGCTGCCACCTACACTCACACTAAAGTCGATTTCATTTCAGAAATGCCTTATTTGTTGCTGACTGAGCGTCAGCAACTTATCCTAAATTGGAGAATAGGACCCCCTGTTCTGTTGTATGTCACCCCTTTGTAACTTATTGGATGTGTCATGACTTCCATACCTACAAAAACATTCAGAGGAAATATGGCCTGCAGTATGTTTTGCATCGTCCTACATATTTCCACAAGCCAACGACCAATCTAACAGTGATTGTGCCTTCACTGCCCCCCCAATGCAGACTAAACAAGATGTTGTCCACTGCATGTCTGCTGTAAAAGGGCTGTTTGTACTAAGACAATAAAATATATTAAATTCATCAAATTGCACCACACTGTGCTGTGTAAAAACAACTAGGCAGTGTCTATTCATGAGTACAAAAAGCACAAAAGCTTCTGTTGTCATGTCGTCAGCATACTTCATCATATGTTGCTGTCTGCTTTTATTTCATTATAAAACCTCTGAGAGCATTGTGGTAGGGGCCAAGATAGAGACCATTTCATTCCTGGAAAGAGCCAGAAGTGCATTTTGCTAAACCATGTGAGATGGAACATTTTGGAGAGACAAATTCTTTTCTCATAAAACATTTTGTGAAATGCATTTGTTCTACAAAAACCCCCGAGTTTCATTTGAAAGAAGAGTAGACGCCACATCAGCACAGCAGCAAATATACGAGCTGTACCTGAGTTACATTGGCCAAAAATTGGAATACTGATGAATAGTGTGACGCTACTAGGAGCAGGTTTCCCTGCCATCAACTGTGGAAGAATTACATTCCTTGTTGTATATTAGGAGACACTGAATCCAAATAATCATGTCACTATATGGAGAACATAATATCCCACAGAACATAAGATATTTGTGACTGAAACACAATCAATTAAAAGAAGTTAATAATAAGTTAAATAATATCCTTCAGGATCTAAAAGAATGAACAGGTTAAGTGGAGTTCAGATAAAAAGGGTTGTTGGGTATGTATGAAAAATAGTGCAAAACAGATCTATCAGGCAAGCGGATAACAAAAGAGAAGGATGTGGTGAGGGAGGACACATAAGTGGTTGAAAGATGATGAGAACAGGAAGAAATGGAAACGTATGATGTGCAGTAAAGAGCTGGAGATCTCTGCTGCACCGGGTATACTGGTAAGTTCAATATGTGCCACTGAACAGCTGATGGACAAGGGCATTGAAAGAGTTCAGATATCAGGTATCTAGTGGTATATTGGGTGTGCTGTTAGCCACACATACAATGTATACGTGTTAGGATATTTAGCACTTTTGCGCTTTGACCATAGTTTGCGTTATTTCACATTTTAAATTCAGGTTTTGCAACCAATCGGGTTTCATAAGTTTTATTTTAAAAGAAGTAACATGCTATACGAAAACTATCACAGCATTCTTGACAGTGCATCAATAACAAGCAGGGCATGTAAAGAAGCGGACCCGAGTTTGTGTTACATTGAAAACACTTTCTTACATTACATTGAAAACAACAACAACAACATTGTTTTTCTCTCACATTGTGCGCTGTACGTGCGTGCGTGCGTGCGTGCGCGCGCGCGAGAAGGGGGGCGAGTCACACATAAGGGAAGATAGCACCCACCTCTTGTTCGGTGTCCCCCTGTTCCGACACTCCTATTTCACTGGGTAGTTCGGCCAAATCTGTGACCCGAATGAGTCCATCGTGGAGGAAAATGGTTTCCTCTTTGACCGAAAGCCACTGGGACGAATCCACAGCCCCGGAGCCCATCGCTCTCTCCTCCGACAGTGATGCCAAAGGGGTCGAACATTAAAAATTTAGTATCAGAATGACAGTACCGCCCAAGCGAGGCTGCTAGTGAGCTGCACAATGACAAACTGCAGATACCGACGCCGTCTGGTTTGCCGACGTTTGTCACGACAGGCTGTCGCGTCAGGCGAATGTAATCTAGCGGACAACAGCCGGGTAGCGAACAGACAGTGGTGGCAGGTCCTCTTCACATAGCATGTCGGCTGCTGGGCTTCGGGGGCTGGCTGCTAGCTGTCTGGCTTGGTTAGCTTAAAGCGAAGCTAACTTACCGTACGGCGTCGTTAATGATACCGAGCAGAGTGGGCGTGACACTCGTACAAAACCTATTATTGCGGTGAACCTCTTACAGGACGTTCTATTCAGGACCGAGGGAGCTTGTCTTGTAAGGAAAAAATGTCCGCAAACAGCTCCGCTAGCGGCCCAGCAGCCGTGTCACTGGCTGGAGAAGATAACGAGAGTCCCAGCTGTCAGTGCGACGCCATGTTTCCAAGGCCAACGAACCGCTCCCAGCATGCACCGCGGCCTCACGACCTGTCAAATATACTTGGTGCCCTCTAATTAAACACAAAGGTCCACTGGCTGATTACACGGAGATCACAAAGTGTTGCCAAATTGTCATATTTCATTTAATGTGTGTGCGTGCCGTGTGCGTGGCCGTTAACAAGGCCATATTATCACAAATGTTTTAACATTTAGTTAAGTATAGTACTAGTAGTATGCTAGTAGTATCTATCTAATGTGAAAATGTGTATGTTACAGCAGCTCCAATCAAGAATATAAATATGATTATGAGTATGGATTAATTACAAAGGTAAACTGCCACTAGGAACAAACAGGATGATGACCACAAGCAGGGACAACTTCCTGTGGCATGGCAGATGTTGAAGGACATCTGCAACCTGTTCCTATTTCATTGCCACATGCAGCTACAGATTGCTCACCATGTGACAAAGTTGTTCAGCCTGGACCTATATCAACCCATCACCCCTGCTTATACATCCAACCAATGCTGAGTTGTCAGAAAACTTCTGAAGTTGGCAGAATAAAAGCACACAAACTCTCCCCACCGACGGTAATGGTAAGGGCATGACTCCATAAATTGAAGAGAAATAACAGAAAACAAGTAATAACTTTAAAGGTAAGAAAAGTAAAAGAGATGGAACAGTTGTAACAGGCTGAACGCACATCAGCTCACTCACGCACCTCTATGAAATTGGTGCTAATTGTCAGACAAGGCATTTTCACCTCTTAAATCTTGTAAACTGATGTGTTTTTATCTATTATATTGGATTATGAAAATAATTGGCATCATCACATTTGGTATAACGTGTAATATACACACTTTAAACCATGTCCTCCACAGAGAACATATTTTCAATCATACATTTTTAAATTAGCAATCGAATGCCTCTTTTCCTTTAACACGTCAGCAAAGTCATTGCCCTGGAACACTGTATCTATTGTGTGCTTAGAAAGCATGTCTGGTTTCCAGGGTAAGATTATATTATTCAATTAGACTGTAATAAACAAAATTTGGTCTGCAACAGCCAGCATTTCAGTTCAGAATATTTCGACCATGCCACAATTTACACTATTGACAACTAAAGACTACAAATACAGCATGAAATGTAAATCTTTCAATTCACTATTTCTGTACACAGTTTATTCTGTAATCATATGTGAGCTGTTCCATAATATCATCTTATTCATCTTCTCTCTCTCTATATGTATATATAATATATATACATATGTGTGTACATACATACATTTGTTACGGCTGCTGTCTCCTCGCCCGCAGACCAGTAGGCGTGTCGTGGGGGCGGGAGTGTACGGGCGCAGACCCGCCTGCCTGAGGGAGG
>JBBMJM010000021.1:5061246-5075950 GCA_037832705.1 Centriscus cristatus | reverse complement strand
TCCCCTCCTCACCTCCTCACCCCTTCACCTCGTCACCCAATCCCCTCCTCACCCGTTCACCTGTACACCTCCTCGCTCCTTCACCTCCTCACCCATTCACCCCTTCACCTCCTCACCCCTTCCCCTCCTCACCCATTCACCCCCTCACGTCCTTACCCCTTCACCTCCTCACCCCTTCCCCTCCTCACCCCTTACCTCCTCACCCCTCACCCCTTCACCTCCTCCCCTCCTCACCCCTCACCCCTTCCCCTCCTCACCCATTCACCCCCTCACGTCCTTGCCCCTTCACCTCCTCACCCACTCCCCTCCTCACCCGTACCCCCCACCCACCCACCCGTTCCCCTCCTTGTGTCTTTCCTCCGGTCTCATTCGTTCATCGGTGTTTGACCGTGTTCACCCAGCGCGCCTTCATGCTCGGTTCATGTTCTCTTTGGTTCAAACGTGGACGCTCCAGCGCTCCAGTGTGTGTATCAGTTGTCGTGGACCAACTTCTGTGTCGGCCATGTTTGTTTACATTCCACCTATGGAGAACTTCAAACGACAGAAGTATAAATAAATACAGACATAAATTCACAAATAGATAATAAATGATACATGTGTATAGAAATGAACAATTAAATAAAAATGTAAACATAAATCAATTACAGAAATCAAATACAGAAAATGATCCGAATTATTCGGTGTATTAATTTCCACTTATTCATTTCCTTGTTTATTGAATTCCATTGGTGTCATAATATTTTCTAACACGTTTCCAAATGTATTTAGTTTTAAATATTGATTGTACATTCACAAATGGATTCATGTCTGTATTTCTGTGGCGGTTGACAATGTTTGATCATAACGAAAACAACTTCACCAAAGAAGTGGAATCCCACCTTGAGCATGAGGACGTGCGGAGTGACCAGAAGCTTCTGTCGTTAACGCCGACCTTCTGTTTGTCGCCCACAGGTTCGTATGGTTCTGACGGTTCCACGGCGACGTCTCACCTCGCGTTCCCTTCACTGCGCTGACGAGGACGAAGCTGATTATTTATTTCACGTTGTGTGTTTGTTTCGACAATCTGACACCGGGGTCCTGAGTCGGACTTGCTGCGTTGATCAGGAACTGACGTTTGACGCTCAGGTTCATTGAAGGTTCTCTGAGGTCCAAGTTCTTCTCGTGAACTCCAAACCTGTTGGATGTTCCTTCCTGCTGACAGAATGTACTGTGATGTCACAGAGGGTCAGGTGACCTCTGCCTTTGCCAACTGAGGCACCGACACGTTTCTGTGAGATGAATTTTATGCAAACGACACGTTTACAAGTCACGACACTGTGAAGAGTTCTTCCACATTCGGCTCGTTCTTAACTGTTTCTGAAAACAGAGTCGAGACGGACAAAGATGAAATAGATGAAATAAAGGACATTTGACACAGACGACACGTCCTCGCGCTCAGGAGGAAGAAGACGCGAACGTTCTCAGGACGCACAAATCACTCCGGTTCGGCCAGATGTGGATCCAGATGTTTCGTCGTCTTCTGTCGTTGACCATCAGCGATTGTGTGTTCGTCACCTGCTGGCGAACATGTGCCAAACATGTCCCTGTCCCAGTGTCTGTCCCAGTGTCTGTCTGTCCCAGTGTCTGTCCCTGTCCCAGTGTCTGTCTGTGTCCTAATGTCTGTCCCTGTCCCAGTGTCTGTCTGTCCCTGTCCCAGTGTCTGTCTGTGTCCCAGTGTCTGTCTGTGTCCTAATGTCTGTCTGTGTCCCAGTGTCTGTCTGTCTGTCCCAGTGTCTGTCCCTGTCCCAGTGTCTGTCTGTGTCCTAATGTCTGTCCCTGTCCCAGTGTCTGTCTGTCCCAGTGTCCCAGTGTCTGTCCCAATGTCTGTCCCAGTGTCTGTCTGTCCCAGTGTCTGTCTGTGTCCCAGTGTCTGTCTGTGTCCCAGTGTCTGTCTGTCCCAGTGTCTGTCTGTCCCAGTGTCTGTCCCAGTGTCCCAGTGTCTGTCTGTGTCCCAATGTCCCAGTGTCTGTCCCTGTCCCAGTGTCTGTCTGTCCTAGTGTCTCAGTGTCTGTCTGTCCCAGTGTCTGTCCCAGTGTCTGTCTGTCTCAGTGTCTGTCTGTCTCAGTGTCTGTCTGTCTCAGTGTCTGTCCCTGTCCCAGTGTCTGTCTGTGTCCCTGACACGTCGTTACCTGGTGAACATGAACTTTCTTCTCAGACAAGTTTGTAATTCTGAGGATTTTTTTTGTAAAAAGTGAAAAAAAAGTTTTATATCGATGTCGACTTGTTTTGTCGTTTTTCTATGTTTGTATGAATAAAATGTTTCAGTCCAGAGACAAACTGTCTGTACTTCTTCTGTTCAATGAACACATCTGTGTCCTCCTCCTCTTCTCCCCCTCTCCCTCCTCCCCCCATTCATCATGTGAGACAAACTGCTGGTTCTTTTGTTTATTTATTTATTTATTTCGTCACATTGATGTGTGCAGAAGGTTCATTTGCACAGAAACACCTGGTCATCCAACTAAGAATTGTCACCAGGAATATTTGTCTCATTTCAAGTTATACTTACTGGAAAAAGTAACTCGTTTTCAATGTTTCACTTGTTTCAAGTTGATGTCCATTGAAATAAGCTGAGAACAGATTTTTTTTGCTCATAAGAAGAGAAAAACATGTCCCACTGTCAGATTTTTCTCCTTTTGCTCTAAAAAGGTGACAAATGTCGAAAAACAAGTTACGTTTGAGGCGAGGTGTCTAAGTTCAATGAAACATTTTGATTAGAAATAAGACTAATATTCATTGTAAAAGATTGATTTTTGCAGTGTTCCACTGATTGTTTATTGTTTTTTGTTTGTCGGTTATTGATTGTTTATTGATCCTGGGAATCTGCTGTCTTCTGTTCAAATGTCCCACAAACACAACTCGTCACAGAATCTCTCTCAGCTACCAAACACGTTTGTCCATACGAATCTAACCATCAGGGACAGAATGTGTTTACGTCACTTCATAGCTTCTCCTCAGAGGTCGGAGGTCAACTTCTTCTCACTTGGATGACAAGCGCATCACATGTTTGACCATGTTTCCAACGCCGTCAAATATGTAGTGATAGTGCTGCTCGGTGTCCCACATGAAGGATGGAGTGCTGACCACTTTGTTCTTCTCGTCCACGCAAACTTCGTGCAGGAAAGGTTAAAGGTCAAAGCTGGAGCTCATGTACAGCAGCAATCATTTACAGTCACATGTGAGTGTGTGTGTGTGTGGGTTGAAAGGATATGTATGGCTCACGGACGCTGTGACGTGCACCCATGTTCTTCACCAACGGCACCATGTTTGTGTGAGGCCACTTCCCCCAGCGTGAGACATCGTCCTGCTCGTAGCCCATCGTGACCTGGACGCCAGGCAGCACACGGCAGATCAGGACCGGAGCCGTACTGGTCAGTCTGAGGAGACAAAGGTCAAAGGGCAACTGAGACTCAGTTGACATGATTTCTAGTCAAATCTGAAACGTTTCTGCTTCAGAGATCACCTCACCTCGTGACATGAAACAGTTCATATCTGTACAGTTTTCTATCTTTACAGTTGGACTGATCTTCTGACTCCAGCTCATAAATTAATGTTCAAACCTCATCAGGTGTCAATTAATCAAAGTTTGGATTTTGAACGTTCACATGTAACAGACGTTCTTGGACCATCTGAATGTGTCGGCTCCTCCTGACACTCACCCGATGGGTTTGCGTGAATGGTGAAATTCTTTGAGGACTTTCTCCACGTCGCTGTGCAGCTTACAGTCTTTACCGTCCTTCACAAATGAGGATCTGCAGAATGAAGGTGAGATGGACGTTAGATTGTCACCGCGTCTCTCAGTTGACTGGTCCAGATCTCGGCTCCTTACAGGTTCTTCATGATGCCTTGTCCTCCAGGAAAGATGACAGCGTCAAAGCTGCTGACGTCCAGCTTGGACAGGTCCTGCATCTGCAGGCTGTGACTGAAGCGCGCCGACTCCGTCATCACGTTCCTGCGTCAAATCACCAGTTTAGAAAAGGACCCACACCAGGGCATGGTTGAACCTCCTGTCCTACCTGCTGTCCCCAGATGCAGGCTGCTTCTTCATGTGGTCCATCACCTGCATCTGCTGCAGGTTTGGAGCAAACATCTGGAAGCGAGCCCCGTTGCGGCTCAGGTGGTACATGGTGCTGCAGACACAGATGTGCATCACATCTCTGTGTGCAGCGTTCAACAAACGGTCCTCAGCGGTACTCACTAGACTCCTTCGTGGACATCCGTCCCGTCCCACCAGCCACATCCCGAGAAGACCTGCAGCCCAGACGCATGTCAGGAACCACCTCCTGTCTGTCTGTGCTGTCAGCTGTCTGGACGCGTTTCACTTACCACAGCAACATTTGTGTTTCCCCAGTTGCCATAGTCACCGTGATGGACGAAAGCGATGGGCTGGCGAGACAGAACCGCCAGCGTTTGTTTGGACAGAAGATTCCTGGTTACCTGCATGTTTCTCTCTATGCCTGATGATGTTTGTGAGATGGATTTTGGCAAGACGGTTCGTATAAATACCAGCAGGTGACGTAAGCAGAGTGTCTGACCTCCTGAAGACGCTCCACCATTAATACCTTGTTTATTCACCTGATTAACTTAAGTCATTTGGCCAGAACATCAGGAGCTTTGGACTCCAGGAAATAGCCTGCACCCATTGATCTTTTGGTTTGGAAATGGAGACTCAACAGAACTGAAACACATAAACACGTGAAGCTAACTCATGTATGTGTCTGTGTGCAACTTTTCCAAAGGTTTGGTGTGACGTTGGTATGAAGTTGCAGATATACGGAATGCCCTTTAAAGTCCATTAGGTTGTAAGACTCTTACTTGCAGTAATTCCACCTTTCACGTGAAACGTCTAGACGGACAAACCCAGAAATACACCTGAGGAGATACTCATGTCAAAGTCGATCACCGAATCCGAGCAACACAGAGAAAGTTGATTCGGCTGAAAGAAGACAGTTGGAGACAGGACATTTCTTTTATTATGACAGTTTGGATGTATAAACAATATTTACATTTAGGTGATAAACAATTCAAAAGGAATCAGGGGTCCGTTCCTCAAATCCTGCATTTATTCAGCCTGAAATGAAGGGGAATTGTGGTTATTGTGTGTTAACTTACAGAAGTAAAACCAAATGTCTTTAAAGGTTCATATGTTTTCAATCAGTAACTCACAAATAAGGACAATTCTGCAGTTTTCCTCAATTCAAGATTACTAAACCTTGTTTCAGGAACGAGCCCCTGGAATGCCAAACACAAATCATCAGAACAAAGATGAGAATCATCAGATCAGTTTGACGCTTCAGCGTCTGAAGATAAGAAGCTGCAGGAGCAGAACATGTTTCAACATATCTCAAACAACACATTTGTGTAAGGACCCTTTAAAAAAAACACAACTCACAATTTCATTCATCTCCTAGCTCAAATTCTAATGACAAACAAGACTAAAACTGCAGCAGGTGCATAAAAGCAAAGACACAACACAAAAAACAGATAACTAATGTAAAAGGCTAAAAGATTCAGCGTCGCTCTGATTACCGTATTTTCTGGACTATTAGCCGCAGCCGCTCTAGTTAAAAACAAACAAACATATATATATACACAAGCCGCACCGGGTTTTAAGTCACAGATATCTATGTTGAAAACGTAGATATTTGCTATTAACAGTGGCCTTTAACGGCAGCAACTTTGCTGATTAAAACGGAACAGAAGCAAGAGAAATGAACCAGTATTTATTTCTCCTGTAACCCATTTAGTCGTCTTCTTCGGTGTCTGTGTTGAGCCACCTCAGAAGCGCTTCATCACATCCGTCTCCGTCAGTCTCGTTCTCCGTGTCACCATCTTCCTCCGGGGCAGTTGGCTCTGAGGGTGCGCTGCTCTCTTCATGCAGCAGTCCAGCCTTTTGGAACCCGTTGGTGACGGTGGATTCTTTCCCTGCACTCCACAGTCCGATGCTTTTGTATGCATCTCTTGATGTTAAGCGTGCAGCAGTGCGGTTCCTTCCTGGAGAGCAAGATCGATGGCCTTCAACTTAAAAGTTGCATCATACGAACTTCTTTGTGTGGGTTCCATGATGAAGGTGAGGATTTAGTTGGTAATTTGTCGTCCGTGTTCTATCTGCTAAAGACAAAACTATTCTTCTTTGCATTTATTTTTCTTAGATTTCATTCTAATTTGGTTGGAGTGCCCCGAGTGGCGGAAGAAATCCACTGAATAGCCGCACCTTTGTATAAACGTCACGGTTCAACTTGTGACAAAAGTGGCGGTTTATAGTCCAGAAAATAGAGTGAAAAACAGCGAATGTAAAAAAAACGTGAAGCGATGCGTTCAGTTCCATCCAACCAACAGGAGCGTTTCTACCAGCTGATGCTCTCCAGCCTGTTTCATCCGTTCCTGCTGATCCACCAACAACGCTGAGAACCTCCTTCGCTTCCATTTGCTTTACATGAACGGACCAAATCCTAAAAGCCATTTACATGCACATCGACTGACACGTCAGTGGTGAAAATAAGAATCGTCGCCTACACGTCTGCCTCCACTAACGAAAGCTCTCATGCAGCGACGCTCAGACAGTTTGAGCACCGACCGTGCACGCCGGGTTCATTATCTGATGAGTCTGATGAGTTTGCTCGTCGAGCTGACAGCAGAGCTCACGGGAAAGCGGCGGTGACTCAGGTTCCAGCCGGTGGCTGTTTTCTTACGGCGTGTAGGCGGGCGGAGGCTGAAACTGATTGGTAATGTCATAATCAGCCGGGAAGGTCTCGCTGCTGTCCTCCATCTCGGAGAGCAGTTCTAGAGCCTGCTCCTCCTCCTCGGTGGGGTAGTGACGCAGCAGGTTGGCAGCTGTGGCGAGGATGGAGGCGCCGCCGGCTCCTGCCACCAGGTAGAAGCTGATGGCGAACGTGACGTATATGAGGGAGCCGTGATACTTTTTGTGTTGCTGCTGCAGCGACAGGATGAGCTCGGAGGCCCAGTAGCAGAATCCAATGACCGTGGCACACTGCAGGACTGGTGAGAGGACGGAACAGTCTGCATCAGCAGGTGAAAGGCTCATTCGTGGAAATAAGAAAGAACAGATACCTGTGAGAATGTGTGCAAAAGCGTATCTGCGGGTGATCTTCAGAGCAGGGTGTTTGGGTCCGAACACGTCCAGCAGGAAGGCGGTGAGGCTGCACAGGATTCCCAGGAAACAGAAGGCAGCAATGACTCTGAGCAGCAGCACGGTCTGAGGGTTCACGCAATAATCTGGACAGATACACAGGGACAGTTGGTCACCACACACACACACACACACACACCCACGCAAGCGCTTGTTACCGTCCAGAAGCTTCGGGTCAATGTAGCCCAGGACATCCGCCACCCCCAGCTCCTGTCTGGGGCAGGTCCCTCCGTGAACCCGCAGCCAGGCCGGTTCCGCCAGGGCCGTGCACAGCGCGGTGATGGACAGGGCTCCGGGTAGGGCTGACACCAGGCTCCGTTCCGGCTGCTTGGGCAGCGAGGTTCCGCCTCTCCGTCTCCGGCCTCCAGGAGCAGCGTGACCCGGCGGAGCGTACATGGCCGTCTAATGTCCTCGTCTGTGCGGTGTCCCCCGGAGTTAAATGTGCCGCTCCGCCGGGAACAGTAAGGTCAGCGGAACGCAATCGAACAAAGACACGGTGCAGCCAACGTTCGGTAACCTGGCGCAAAGGTCACAGGTGTTACTCGAGCTTAACTTTAAAGGTTTCCACCGGACAGCAGTGGACAGGTGCGTGTGTCCCGGACAGAAAGTGGACAGATGGTCGTCGGGCCCGTTTAGCTCTGTTGTTAGCCGGTGGAGCTAGCTAGCGCCTATCGCTAAACCATCGACCGTCTTACACAAATAGTTATTAAAAACAAATAACCGAAGTAAAGAAGAATTAATTAAACCAAATAATTGTCCGAGAGAAAAATAACCACGAAGTAGAAACAGCAGCGACAGCCAAAACAAAACAAAAGGAAGCTTTAACGTCAGCTAGCTTCCTGAAAGATTATTGACTTCCTTCTTTTACAGCGTTCTTCTTCGTGGCCATGTAGTTTCCGATAGACGGGCAGTAACCAGAATGCTAACCGCTGCCACCTACCGGCGGCGACAGGGACACTTTGTTCAACGCTAATGTGCGCAATGCAAATATCGTCCGAAAGAGTTAAAACAAAGAAACGTATGAGCTTTTAGCAATTGACATAAATGACAAGTGTTACAGCAGATCCTTAGTGTCTTGTGCTATAACGCCCCACAATGCAAAGCGTGAACGCATGATAACAAAAATGGCGGCGTCATTTCCGGCAGGGTTGTGTTTGTATGCTGTTGTACTTTGTTCCTTAGTATAAATATACGACTATACTGGTTCTGTCGTAACGACATACACAGTCTAGCTTCAGGAGACTCAAAAAGTTCGTGTCTGTGTGTTGGTACTACTGGTTTGTTGTATCTCACGTCACGTCACGTCGGCAGCAGCGACAGAAGTGACAGCGGACTGAGGCGGAGATGAAGGAGGCTCTGACTCTGCTCCACAGACTCAACGCACATCCAGACTCCCGGTGCTGGTTCGTGAGCTGGAACCCGACCGGGACCCTGCTGGCGTCATGTGGAGGAGACAAAGCTATTCGGGTTTGGGGACAAGAAGGTGAGGGACGGCCGCTGACGTCACGGACCGCGAACCTGTTAGCTAAAAGCGAAAACGAGCTAAAAGTCGGGTAAACTCTCGATTTTTACTTTAAATATTCAGTAGTATTTTAGTTTCAGCATTTTCATGTATTAATGTACATAATGTTAATTATACTATTGTATAGTATGTTTTCAGCATGCAGCTAAAAATCTAGTAGAGTAAATAATTGTATAAAATAGTGATAGTACCCATGTAATAATAATTAGTATTATTATTAGTGTTATCATTATTTGGTTTTGTCGTTATAATAATAACAACAATGATAATGTGGATAATTCTGTTTTATACAAGAACAAATCATCTTTTCTTAACACAGCAGAGGCAGAATAGCTGAAAATAAGATGAACAAACAAATCTGAAAAAAATACCAAAATAAAATATAAGATAATAAGATACAGAAATTCTGTCCATCTGTAGTGTGATTATAAGGAAAATGTGTAATATCTATAATTATTCAAAGATGGACAGATATTCTAATTAATCATTCTAATTATAATTATGTGACATAAATCTTTCTCCTGCTATATATATATTCTCAACATATATATTTCTGATCACTGTGGGGATGCATGTTTCAGGAGATCAGTGGGTTTGTAAGAGTGTTCTCCAGGATGGACACCAGCGCACAGTAAGGAAAGTGGCGTGGTCGCCCTGTGGGAACTATCTGGCCTCTGCCAGCTTCGATGCCACCACATGCATCTGGAAAAAGAAGAAGGATGATTTTGAGGTAGATTTTGATCTCGTAGCATGTCTTGTCGTTTGAGATTCCACACAGGATTTTGTGTTCTAGAGCCTGACTGTGCTGGAGGGACACGAGAACGAGGTGAAATGTGTGGCGTGGGCCCCGTCAGGGAACCTGCTGGCGACTTGCAGCCGTGACAAGAGTGTTTGGGTTTGGGAAGGTTTGTTTCCCGTCAGGATTTCATCGCCCTGAGTGACTCCTCATCATAATCACAAGTGTTCTGTGTGCCCCAGTGGATGAAGAGGACGATTATGAGTGTGTGACTGTCGTTAACAGTCACACACAGGACGTCAAACATGTCGCGTGGCACCCGACGCAGGAGGTGAGTTCGACCCCACAATACCGCACGTCCAACTAACCTGTGTTTTATACGCATATCTGTATGACATGACTGCAGCTTCTGGCCTCTGCGAGCTACGACAACAACATCTGCATTTACAAGGAAGAGGACGACGACTGGGAGTGCCGGGCCACGCTGCAGGGACACACGTCCACCGTGTGGAGTTTGTCCTTCAGCGCCACAGGAGACCGACTGGCCTCCTGCAGTGACGACCGCACAGTGAAGATCTGGAAGGAGTATCCGGATGAAGGTGGGCGGGGTGAGTTGGAAAAAGTCGTAATATGAGAAATGGAAACATTCGACTCTTAACAGAAACATTAAAGTTTATATCTGATAAACGTGTGGAACTGAACTCAATATTGGTCTGAGTTCCATCACCCTTCCTGTCAACACTAAGAACAGAACGTCATGTTTCCTCAAACAGGAGACTGGAGGTGTGTGTGCACTTTGTCCGGGTATCACGGACGTGCAGTGTACGATGTGTCCTGGTAAGAGACTTAAGACTTTATTTTAGTTCTCCGATCTCTGTGCACTGTTTAATTTGGAATAAACTGTTCAGGTGTCGGCTGACGGGCGCCCTGGCCACAGCCTGCGGCGACGACACAGTCAGAGTATTTAAGGAGGAGACGTCCAGTCCAGACGAACCAGTGTTCTCTCTGGCTGCTCAAGTGACCAAAGCTCACAGCCAGGACGTCAACTGCGTCTCCTGGAACCCCAAAGAGGAAGGACTCCTGGCGTCCTGCAGTGACAGCGGGGACATCGCCATCTGGAGGTTCCAGGAAGACCAGTGAATGTTTTCACGGAATCGCTTTTCTATACATCGATGTAACAAACATCTGCTTTCTAACTGATCTGCTTCCTCGGTTGTTGTCTTCAAAAAGTCTCAACAAGTTGTTTTTAGAAATAAACTTGAGAAATACTAAGTGTCTTCTCTTTATTGCAAAAAATATTCAGACAGCACGTCATACTAAAAACAGTCAAATGTAAAATTAAAGTTTGATTATTTTAAGAAGAGCATCAGTTCATTCCAGACGTAACACAAACCCGTTCAGACCTTTAATGACACGTCCTGTTTGCTGTGTACCTGCAACACGTCACAAACACTGGTGTTCATCAGCTGATGGAACTCAACGTCAGCTGACAATGGGATCACGGATGAATATCTACAGTAAAAAAAAAACGTGAAACGCTCTAGTCGGAGTCGCTGTCTCCCTCGCTGTCGGCCTCCTTCACGTCCACGCTGAACTTGTACTCCTGGTCACAGCCCATGTATGCGTCGCTCATGAAGTACAGAGTGTAGTTGTGGACGCCCATCGCTGGAGCGACAAAGTCCAGTTTCACCTGCAGGGTGGAACATGACTGGGTGAGCTGGGAGCTGTGTTTGATCCACGGTGTCGGACGCAAACAGCTGCACTCACCTTGGCTTTCTGCTGAAGAGTCAACCTCTTGATGGAAATCAGGCTGTTGGACTTGGGGTCCCCGATCACCACCCACCAGCCCTCCTCGCGGTTCTGGAGCGACAACAGTCGAACATCAGCGGACATGAAACGTGCGGAACAGACGCAGGTGGATGTCGAGCAATCACCTGAGGAAACAGAGGTGCGATGACTGGTCCCGTCACCTCCTCTTCTCGCTCCAACTGCACCTGAACCAGAACTGCACTGCCGCTGAAAAAAAAACACACGTTTGACTCCAAACTGATCTGGGACCAGTTAATTTTGTACAAACAGCAGCCCAAACTACCTCTTGATGTTTTCCTTCTCAGCCACCTCGTACGACAGCTCGATGTTGGGATAGCGGTTACAGAAACGAGCCACGTCGGCCATCTGAGCATCTGACAGCTGCAGCAGAGCAGATCTGTCCTCATCCTCCATCTCCATGATGTCAAAGATGCTCTCCACACCCTGAGGACGCCATCACAAGCAAGAGTTCATAATAACGAATATGAAAGCGGCAAGAAAAGTGCGGCCGTTCTGCGGTGATGACCACGGATACCTTGTCTGTGCAGCGTTTGATGTGCTCTGAGGTGAAGAAGGGCAGCTGCTTCAGGTAGGAATCCTTTGACCACATGGCCTGTGTGACCATTTGTGCCAGCTCCATCGCTGCCAGCGCAGGACTCAGCCAGCCATTGCTGGACAGCACGTCCACGCAGGCCTGGATCAGACGGATGGCCTGGAAACACAGCAGCACTCAGGTCAGTTACTGCTCTGGAGATGGATATGCAGACAGGGGAGTTGGCAGCGGCTCCAGACCTTGCTCAGGATGTCCTCGGTGTCCGACTGCAGCTCAGCACTCAGCTGCATCCGGGACAAATGAGCCTGGAGCAGCAGGTTTGTCTTCACGTGGGGGTCGTTGAACTTGGGGTTGTTCAGTTTGTGGGGAACTTTCTGCGCCAGCTGGAAACAGCGGTTGCAAACACATGAATGTTAAACCTGAGTTATGCAGACAGAGGGTGTGGTGCAGCCTGACATGCAGCTCTCCAGTGGCCCCCCCCACAGACCTGGGACTGTGACTGGGCGAGGGACGTCACAAGCACACATTTTTGTCCCGGTCATTGTCATGGAAATAATAATTCACACTATGGAAGGAAACGCTGAGAACTTTAAATCCTGTTCTGTGATTAGAAGATTTCAGGATGAAGTCGTAAGTTGTGTGTGTGTGTGTGTTACATGGTACATTCCAACAGACCTATAGTAAGGAGGAGGTACGTGGATGTGTTTACCTGGCGGAGGAGTGTGTCCTCGTGATGCCTGATGGGAATGTTCTTGTACTCGGCAGCGTTGGAGATGATCTCAATCAAGCCACGGATCTTGGTCTTGGCATTCAGGGACATGCTGAACAACTCTGTGGAAGGAAGAAGCACGTCAGCATGTTTTCCCAGCAGACGAGCTCCAGGTGGGGGCGTGGCCACTGACCGATGGTGGTGTAGTTGATGTAGTAGTAGGCAGCGATCATGCCCAAGTTGAGTGGCGCCACGTCCATTTCGTCCTCGATGCTGATGCACTTGGACTGCTCCAGGTCATGTAAGGTGTGTTCCACCAGCTCGGACAGGTGATCCGACAGGTGACGGTGGGACATGCCTGACAAAGCACCCAGAGAGACAGGTGAGGATCCAGCTCGGGGGCGTCACACGCCCTCCAGTGCTCACCTTGAAGGTTGTAGTAGTTGGGGTTCTGGGTCATGCGGCGGTACAGGAAGGTCCAGGTCAGGTAGTCCACGGCGTCCTGCTTGTTCTCCACCGTTTTGGTGACAATCTCAGCGTTGAAGTGGTCGTGGAGACAGTGGTCCAGGTGAGACTCCACCGGCAGCGGCTCATACAGGAACTTCTTGAAGAAGTCCTATGAAGAGGAGGAGAAGACGAGGCGTGTTCAATCGCTGCTTTGGTGGAAACCCTTGTTTCTGAATAACCAGACAAGACGCTGGTGAACCTTTTTGGAGCCCTGACACATGATGACGCAGCGTCCTTCGTCATCCAGCATCGGCCTGTTGGCTTTGCCCACCATCTGGAGCACGTCGTAGATGGGATAGTCCACGTACCTGCGGGGGCGAGTGAAAGCAGCATGTAGGAAAGGAAACATCAAAGCGGCTGTGATGATGATGACAACGACGAAGATGACAATGCTTACGCATGGATCTTTCCATTGTAGTACTGAGTGTCCATGACAATGACGAGGTGCGCTGCGATGTTGATGCCCCAGCAGAGCGAACGAGACGACACCACCACCTGAACGGCACCTGACAGAACACAACCAGCATTGTTTACAACGTCCAGGTGGAGGCGGGTGAAAACACGAGTTAATCCCAGGTGCTCACACACAAATACTGGATATGAGGAACAGTCATTCAAACGTATATAACCCTACAATGACTCATCACACAGATTTACAATCAGCTTAATACAGAGTGTTCACACTGACAGGACAGAAGTGACTCATCAAACCCCTAAAATTATTGGTATCGACTACAAGTAAACGTGTTTCTCAGCTGCACCACTCAAACCTGCCACTAGGTGTGACACCTGGTCATCGTGACTCAAGAGAGTTACATAGGAGGTTTCAGCTGCTCCACACCGCTGGGCATCATCTTCACCTGAGTTGAAGAGCTGCTCCACGATCTTGCGTTCGGTTGCTGACAGGCCTTCGTGCAGGTAGCCCACGCCGTTAGCCAGTGTCTCCTTCAGGGTGGAATCGTTTATTTTCTCCAGGAAAGGTGTGAGGTCTTTTTCAGTGCAATGCAGGAACCTACAGGCACAAAACACTCCCGTAAAGCAGGTCATCGACAGGCTGCACGTGTGTGTGTGTGCGTTGCACTGACCTCTGAGGAACCACATCGGCTGCACAGAAGGTGAGGATATCGATGGCTGTGAGGCGCGTCTGCCTGCGGGACGGGACAAACACCACTGCTGGTTTGGAGGGGGAGTGCTTCATGATGGCGTGATAGACGGGTTTGGCCATGGACAGCAGGCGTGTCTGCGTGTGGCTCACGTTGAAGCCCTGCAGTCAGCACAGAGGACAGTTCATACTTCTGTGTGTACAACTGCAGACGTGTCGGCTGCTCAATCGCCCACAGACCTGGATGTGCAGCTCCAGAGGCACCGGCCTCACGTTGGGGTGGAAGTTGAACGTGGCCGTGGTGCTGCAGCCAAGCCAGTGAGCCACGTCTTTGGCGTTGGACAAAGATGAGCTGAGGGCCACGATGCGGATGGGACGTTCAATCTGAGAGGAGATGTACCTCATCCTGGAGCAGATGACCTCCAGCACGGGCTGATGGAAGCAGACCAATGAGAGGTCACATAACATGTACAGACTGACAAACCTGGATTGATGCAGGTCTCCGACATGTTTATGCGTCTGCGTCACTCTGCATTGGATCTCGCTACCATGTTTTTTCTCCTGACTCTGTGGCCTTCTT
>JBBMJM010000021.1:5050686-5061146 GCA_037832705.1 Centriscus cristatus | reverse complement strand
CGACATGTTTATGCGTCTGCGTCACTCTGCATTGGATCTCGCTACCATGTTTTTTCTCCTGACTCTGTGGCCTTCTTTGTTTACTTCAAGCCATAAAGAGAGTCGATTTTCTTACTGCACTAATTACAATATCTCCACCTGCTCTACTCAAGCATGATAGGACGGTTGTATTTTCCACACAAACACAGAGCTGCACTGAGAGCAGGGAAAGTCACGGGACACACACCGTCCAAAGGTGTGTGTCTGCCTTCTGTGCGGGTCTACGTCACTGTGACGTGGGTGTACGTTACTGGAGAGGTGCACTACACCGTAAGCAAAGCACTGACGCTGACCCTTGGCCGTAGGTACGCTGTCCATTTGACCCAGAAGCGTAAAGTGAGCAGCAATGGGATCTTACTCCGTTCTCTCCTCCGATCAGGTGCGTCTCATCCACAATGAACAGACTGACGTTCTGGACGTTCTTCCTCTGCTTCCACCGCCGAGACAGGATGTCCCATTTGTCCGGGGTGCTGACGATAATGTCCCCTTTGCCCAGTAGCTTCAGATCCGTGCTGGTTTCTCCTGTCAGCAGCACCACCTTCTTGTTCAGGATGTCCTGGAACTTCTGGTGCCAGTCGACAAACACCTGATGACAGGAGAGAATTAATAAACTGACAGAGGTGGAGATACTGCAGGTCGTCAGCTATCTGGAAATGACCTCTGACCTGCTCAGCCAGGGCTTCCATGGGGGTGATGTACACACAGCGACCTTCTGCGTTGTGCAGCAGCATCCTCAGGATGGCAAACTCAGCACAGATGGTCTTTCCACTGCCAGTGGGAGCTCCCACAAACACGTTATCATCACTGTTGTACACAGCATTGAACACTGGGGGGGCAGAGACAACACAGGTGAGGACAGCAGCTTCCCACCAACACTGAGTGGTCTGTGGGGCGGCCACAGACAGCTTTACCTTGTGTTTGAATGGGGTTGAAGAAGGGGAACTTATTCTGATAAAGGGCCTCGAAGGCAGAGTTCCTGAGCGCAGTGACGGGCAGCGGCTGCAGGTCCAGCAGCTCCGTGGGGGGAGGGTACTTCTCCGGGAGGATCAGGTGACGGAATGACACTGGCAGCTGAGTCTCACAGGCTGAAATCACACATTAGAAAAAAGTCAAACATTAATGAATGAAAAACAAGTAAATGGCGCTTCAGTGAAATGACTTACAGAGCCAGCGGTCTGACACCACACGGATGAAGTACTGTGGGGGCAGCGGCTCAAACACGGGGACAAAGAACGTCACCAGGTGCTCGTCCTGGGCGTACTTGGCTTTGAGCAAGAAGTACTCATGGTGAAGGATCACCTCACTGTCCACGTCCTCCACCAGGATCCAGAACGCTTCAGAGGAGCCATGGATCTAAGACACACAGATTGAGTGTATGAGAGGCAGTGAGTCACGGCGTTGACAGGTTGACAGGAATCAAGACATGACGCTCAGCTGTGATGAGGGATAACTAATCAAATAAAAGATCTGTGTTCTCCTTCATGGTTTCTCTCCGACACAGTCAGGAGCAGAAGTTGTTTTTATTTTGTGTGGCGTTAACAAGCGACAGCTTGATGTTACTATGCTGATTTTATGTTCTACTTTACAGAGGAATTAATGAAAAATCTACAGGATGTATATGTATATCAAGACTTCACTAGATCATTAAAAACTTCTTGTTATATTGTATTTTACCCACTTCTTATGTATTGTGATTCAAGAAACTATCCCCTCCTGATAGTTTCAGAACAGTCCCAATTATCACGGGGGATCAAACCCGTGACTGGCTGACACCTGTTGTCATGGTATTGTACTTACCCATAGTTTAACATGTTTTTAGTAAGATCCTTTTCCGAGCCCAGAGCTCAAACCACTGCTGTCCTTTGCCATAAAAATGTATTTTAATAAATTCAAATCCATCTTGACGATTAGTTGGCTGGTGACAATTTTTGATTATTAAGAGTCAACCCAGGAAATGCTCAGCTGAAGGAAGCCATAATGAGGAGGAATCAGTGTGTGAGGACAATATCTGTGTGACCTCTGACCTTGTCGTCCCACTGGAAGTCAGGCGTGATGGTGAGCTCCACCTTCAGAGTGGAGCGTGTGATGGGCTGCAGGTGGACAGCCAGGTCCAGTTTGGGGAACTGGTGGACGTATTTGTGGATGGTTTTCCCCATTTTGGGCATTCGGATCAGCTCGCCTGACATGTGACAAACCCAACGTGTGTAAGTGTTTTGGAAAACGAGGGAGATATGACGACAGGAGAACCAAAGAAAACTCACCAATCTCATTGTGGTTCAGATCATACAGACGCTCAAAGGGGAAGTTTTTCTTCTCAATCTTCTTGATCACTTCCTCTGGCAGCTTCTTGAACTGACGCAGTGGAGACATCGACTGCCACCTGAGGGCGGCAAAGATCAGCAGTCACTCAAAGCACCGACTGTCTAGGAAGCCTGGGGAGGAGTGTCCATGCTTACATTCTCTTGTCAATCATCTTGCAGAGATTCATGGTCTTGTCAGACAGTTGAGCCCAGCCTCTATTGAGAACTATCTCAAATATGGCACGCATCAGCCTCCCAGCACTCTGCACAGCAAAACATTTCACACATGTATTTGTAGACATGTCAGTGTTTTCCTTCACAGGGACGTTACTTTTAGATATCACGTGGTGCTGGATGTTAGGGCTAGGCAACATGGACTTAAAGTCTGAATGGCAAAATACAACATATCTCTCAATATTTTTCCGCGTCGTGAGAGCAAACGTTCCATCAACGTCAAAGCCAAATATGAGGTCAAACAGGTTTCTTCAATTACAGTAATAAACTAATAATGGAGCTTTTTTTAAAAAATCAAAGCTCTGCGATGTCGACATTTGAATAAACAAAAACCTAATAACTACCTTTAAAATAATATATAAAAGTATGATGAAAAGTACAAAATCGACATTTTCGCAACTTTTTTTGTGTCTCCACTGGTGATAGAACCTGGTTTGTGGTAGTTTTTTAAATTCCAGTTGGAGTTCGAGGGTCCAGGAGAGCGAAGTCGGTAGTACATGTAACGTTGCCGAGTAAAAGGCCTCTGATTGATCCAGTTCCTTGTCGTGTTCTCATACCGTACATCATGGCTGATGTGTTAAACACACAGTGTCTATTAATGGAGAACAGACACTTCTGTGATTTTAGGTTGGTTCCACCCTTTATTAGCAGAACTGGGGTGAATCGCAGAGCAGTTTTATGATGATTGTGATCGATCCTCCATCTCTGCTTTCGCTTTCGCTCCACAAACATCTCCGTGTTCGACACAGTTTGTGTTGTGGTAAAAATGTTTCCTCTGATCATGAGGAGCGGTGGTGGGGGGACAGCTGTAGAGCAGGGAGATCCAGCTCAGAAGCTGACTGGAGCGGATCACGGTGCAAAATTGAACTTTATCGATTTATGCAATAGTCAAATTCCTCTCCTTTATGATATTAAAAATATCTATATATCACCCAGCCCTACTGGATATTCATCTGGAAAAGCAGATCCACATGTGGGAAGATGTAGGTTTTGATATCAAGTGGCACATCATCGAGACCACGGCACGGGACTGGATCGAGCTGACCAATCAGAGCAACAAACAAGGTGGCGTCAGAGAAAAGTCAATTGTTTGGTTTGGAGAAGAGTTTGATGGAGAGACGGCGATGGAATGGAAGTGAGCCTCTTGTGGTGGAACTCTATCACGAGGAAGAATAAAGAATCTGAGCTCTGCCGTACCTGTGTGACGTAGACCATGTCCGCCATGAGAGCGAAGCCTTCCAGTTTCAGCTGAGAAATGTAAGCCTGCAGCAGCACGTTGATCTGAGGGGAGGACACATCAAACACTCATTTCTTCACTCAGATTTGAATCAGTGCTGATTTAAAAGCAGAGCATCACAGGACCATCTGTCAAACAGATTCATCGCTGGTTGGAACCGATACCTTTGCGCTGGGCTCCTCGATGCTTTCCTTCACTGGAATAGGAACTCTCTCCAGCAGCTTCTGAAGCTCCAGCTTCTCCTCCTAGAAAACAAAGTACATGTCAGAAAATGGATCTTAGATGTCTACGCTGACGGGGTGGAGTCGCTCCTACCTCTCTCACGTTGATGTTCTTGAACTCAGAGGAAAGTGAGAAGACCCGGAAGAGCTCGATCTCACTGAGGGTGGGCTTCAGCAGCTGGTTGTAGGTCTGAATGGAGTCGTGAGTGATGTAGAAGTGACTGGCAATGCGTCCCAGATCTGTGACCTACGATGAAGAGAGTGTTACATCTAATATATGATCACATCCCCTCATTTTAAAACTCAGCAGACAGACGTGCAAACCTGGAAGCTTCCGGTCCTCTTGTCATATTTGACGAGGCTGTTCTTGTCTAGAACATTGGCGGCCGTGTGCACCAGGTCCATCCTGCGTCTCTCCAGCAGAGGGTCGGCGCTCCGATCATCGTGAGAGACGCCGTACAAAGTTGGGTTGCGCAGCATTCGCACATACAGGTAGGTGTAGCCGAGCCAGTTCACCGCGTCCTGACGCCACAAAGAGAACATTAAAGACAGAACGCTCAACTCTTTGCTCCAGCTGATGTTCTGATCGAGCGACGGACCTTAACGTTCTGTACGTTGCCCAGTACAATCTCGGCATTGAGCATGTCTGCCAGCTTCCCCACCATCTGGCTCTCTATGGGCAGCTGCTGGTTGAGCAGGGACAGGTAGTACTGCAGCTCTCCATGAGAGGTGATCAGGATTCCCTCTCCCTTGGTGTCGTACTGAGGACGCCCAGCTCGACCGAGCATCTGGAATCAGACCGGTCAGTCAGCGACTGCTCAAAATATGAAGCCACCTTTGCATTAGTGACGCCACTGTGTCAGAGTTCAGTGTCACGATTACTGTCAAGGAAATAATAGCGACTTTCTCAATTGTCAAAACTATGCAAAGACACATTTTAACTTTTTATACACTCGTTTGTTAATGCAAATGGAAGATTTAAAAGCCACTTTATACGGAACCAAATTTAACTGAGGGACGATATTTATGGCGTACTTAATGAATGTACAGTATAATTATAGCGAATTAACAGACTATTAAGCCTAATTTTATGTTATTTATGTAGGTAAACAACAAAAAGTTTAAAATTTCAAATAAGGTAATAGATAATATTCAGATACTGGTGTTTGTGTTTCACACAGCTGGATGTGACACTGACCTGTAAAATGTCCAGGGCTCCGAGCTCAGTCCACCTGCCTTTCTCAGGGCTGTACACCTGGGTGCCTTTGATGATGACCGTGTGTGCAGGCAGGTTCACACCCCAGGCCAGAGTTGCTGTTGACACCAGAACCTGGATGTGTTTGTCAGCAAACAGGTCTTCCACCAGCGTACGGTCCACTCTGGTCATACCAGCATGGTGGATGGCAAACCCGTAAGGCAGCAAGTCCTTCAGCTCCAGGTTCTGAGAAAGAAAAGTGACGTTGAGGTCCAGTGGGATTCTACTCAGACAGAGAAGACGCTCAGGTGCCAGGAACTCACCTTGCACTGCTCGGCCTCAGTTCTCAACACTTCAGTGGACGCTGAACCTTCTCGAAGGAAAAGACCCAGAGTGTCCTTTTCCAAACACATGTCTCTTATGGCCCGAGCCGTCTTTCCTGTCTCCTTCCTGGAGTGGACAAACACCAGAACCTGCAGGGCACAAACAAAATGATTAATTGGGTTTGGTTGATGGAGGTCATGTGTTCATTCACTCCATTAGAAAGATCAGACTGACCTGGTTCTTCCCTGCGTGCTCCATAATCTTCTCATAGACGATTTCATTCATGATCTGAAATCGCTTGATGGCTTTCTTCTCTGTGATGCCCACATACGTCTGCTCCAGAGGCACCGGGCGGAAACTACAGCAGAATGACAACATGAGGAGTGTTATCGTTGTAAAGTGCACCTCTCCACAAACATAACTACACGTTACAGTTCTTCAGACATCAGCTGCTTGTGTCACATGACTTCCCCAGGTCGATTGGTCACCTCTGTGTTTTCAGAGAAAATGCTACCATCTTAATGGTGATTTGTGACCTGAACATGATACCAATCTTGATGTAATTAATGTGGAAAACAATTTTCAGTTGTCAGGAAAAACACACATAACAAGAAAAAAAGGGGGGAGGGATTCAACGTAGACAGACGTAGTTGATTCTATGCTGAAGCATATATCCAGCTTTATCCCCCTTAAACTTTCACAACCTGATCCCATGAAAAGTTCTGAAACATAACACATGCATCACACAGCAGACCTGTTGTCAAAGTAGAAGAGGCCCTTGGCGGGATCGACCCGCAGGCAGGTGGCCACGTCTTCGTAGTTGGGCAGCGTGGCGCTGAGACCAAGGAGGCGCACATCTTCCTGGGTCAGCTCCACGTTACGGATGGTTCTTGCCACCAGAGACTCCAACACTGGTCCACGATCATCGTGCAGCAGGTGGATTTCATCCTGCACAACACATTCACAGGTAAGTTCCATTTCAGACAAATTCTACTCAGGCATTTTTGTGACATGTTTTCACCACTTACAATGATGATGAGGCGCACCAGCTGGGTGTACGTGCGCTCGCCACCTTTACGGGTAATGATGTCCCATTTCTCAGGAGTGCAGACAATAATCTGAGTGGCATTAATCTCCTCTTTGCAGAGCTGGTGGTCTCCTGTCAGCTCTGACACGGTGATGCCATAACTTGCCAACCTCTGAGAGAAGACAGAGAGAAAATCTGTTCAAAAATTACATAACACAAAACTGCAATGTCATCAAACGACAGGGACCTTGTACACGTGTCCAGTTGTAAGAGTATTTCCTGTCAAAAAATATTTGAGTCCTAGTTATTTATAGAGCTGTATTTGGCAGTTTTAATTGATACTTGATCTACACTACAGGTAAATAACACCATGACCACAAGCTGTAATTAATATCACCAACAAATAATGAGGAGATGCAGCCGCCAGCAGGTGCGGGTCGGAACCTGCGCAATGCAGAGATGATTGAGAATGCTCGGGAAAAATCAGGGGCGGATTTGAATATTTTGTTGAATTTACACACAGTAGAAGTCATGAAAACAGAACATGAACTATCTGCTGAAAACAAACTTTTGAACCATTAATGTTAGCACACAGACACAGACAGACAGACAGACAGACATCGACTTTCAAAATGATGCAATGGCTGATTTCTGATCTGGCAATCTCCACAACATTGTGACGCCTCTGTTCAGCATCAGATAGTGACTGTACGTATGTGTGTGTCCATGCATTAATCCATTTACAAGCTGCAGGATTTGAACTAGTGTCTGAGATGTGACGAGAAAATTTGGGGGTGCAGACATGATGTCACAGCTGTAAAAACCCATTATATCAACAAAACACCAACAAAATCTTCAAAAACATGTTTATGGGGGAGGGGGGATGTGGTTTGTACACGGACTGGGCCTGAGGTACATGTTAATACCTCTCAGAGTGAAGGACAGAGATGAGACTCACCTTGCTGAAGCTTCCCACCATCTCCTGTACCAGCGAGCGCATGGGTGCAATATAGATGATTTTGAAATCATCCACGTTGATGGTTCCATCCAAGTTGATGTGTTTTCCAATCTCCCTCAGCATCGCCATCAGGGCCACGTTGGTCTTACCAGCTCCCTGCACACAAACATCAGGGAAATTAAAGGAAATGTACTGGCATGATATTTGATATATCCTTCCCACAAAGTCTGCTCACCGTTGGTGCGCAGACAAGCAGGTTCTCATCCGTGTCCATGGTGGTCTTGAAAAGCTTGCTCTGGATGCGGTTCAGGGTTTTGAAGCCTTCAAACCCTGCCTGGGCATACTTGGGCAGTTTCTCAATAGCAACAAGAACCTGGTGGGGCAATGATTCGCTTCACTTAGGACACAAACATTTGTAAACCTGTGATTAGTTTGAGCGGTGGGACCAACGAACCTCATCATCAGCAAATGGTTTGGGTTTCAGGGCCGGCACATGCACTTCTTCATAACCTTTGCGCTGTTTGCGGAAGGAGCCATCTGGCAGCTGACAGCGCTTGTTGGCCATGAAATGACTTCCCTGGGTGAACGCCAGGTCCTCGAGGTCCAGCAACTGTCGAGGGGTAACTGACTGCAGGATGAGAAAACAGCAGCATTAAGAATAGAACGTAGATGTCAATAGATGTCAGCGGCACTGAAACTGCTGGTGAAATTTGTTGTGGACAAATGAAACAAGACACTGAAAATGTAATGGTATTAGATGCATTTTATACATTAACAAAAAAACAAGAAAACTATTATTTGTACTAATCGACCTTTAAAAATCACTCAAAATTGCGGAGCTATAGTTCTAAATCCAGAGCAGCAGTTCTCACCTCTCCATGCCCAATGTCCATTGCCTCCAAGTCGTCCACACGAGACTTTCTCACTCTCTCCCTGCGGGATCGCTCCTCCTGTAAGATTGAAACCCAAAACATGAGAACGAAAAGATTTTTGGATGTGTAGTTGTGAGTCGTGTACGAAATACAACTATACCCGAATAATGTCTTCCTTTTCTGTCTCTTGCAACTGGTAAAGAATCTTTGAGAGTTCCGGGTCGGACTCCATCTTCCCAATGATCCGTTCCTTCTCTCCCTCGCTCTGAGCGCTGGCCAGCATTGTACAGTACTGAACTGCAGTGATGGTGAAAAGGGCAGAAGACATTGTAATCTGAACTTGACAATGTGTTTCATTAAAAATATGAAGATGACTTCTGCATGTCAGACTGAATGGCGCACGAGTGCAGCTGACTTTGGAAATTAGTCTGGACTGGACAGCCCCAAACCAAACTCGTACGTACTCATACGACGATGCTGACGGAGAATTTTGATGAAGTCAAAGGTGTTGAAGCCAAGCAGCAGCACCAGCTGGTTCTCACACTCTCTGTCATCACTGGCAGTCTGCGAAAAACAAAAGCAGACCTCAGGCCTGCGCCACCTTACACTGACATCTGGAATGAACAAAACATTCAGGGAATAGACAACAAACAGACCTTGAGGATTTCCAGAACCTCATCAGCTTTCTTCTGGGAAACAATGGCATCATCATAGAAACGGCTGAGCTGGCGCTGAAGCCAGAAGGCGTCAATGTCTCGAGGATGTAAATCCTTTTTCTTCACAGTCATCACATCGCCTGTGGCACCAAGCTGTAGGAGACATCAGACCTCTTAACGTACTCATATATTTCAAATTGTAAAACCCTTTTCAGCAGAATCATACTGGATATTGATGCAGTTGTTGCACTTACATTGGCAGAAAGAGCGCAGCCCACATCTGCCTCCTCTCCTTCGCTGTCCTCATCTGAGTGCTCATCTCGTACCTCCCCAAACTGGTCTTCGTCTCCCTCCTTCATTCACAGAAAAGGACTCAGCACTTAACAAGCAGTTCACTTTAATTAGTTTAACACTAAAGCTCTGGAAAGAAGGCTTAGACGCGTAAAAACTTCCTGAAATAACTCACCTCCTCATCAGATTCAAACTGGACATTCACACCGTATGTTTCATCGATGTTGTCATCTGTAATGTTAAAATGAATGAGTCAACGATAAAGGTTTGTGATCAGCATCAGGACATTCCTTTGCGTTTACTTACCCATATTCTGTAAATCCTTGTCTCCCCCGTAGTCGCTAATCTTCTTGCCCAAATTGACCAACACGTGATAGCGTGTGTCGTCAGCAGGTCCGAGAAGTTGCTCCACCTCACGGCGCCGTTCCTTATCCCTCATTTTATCGTTCTTTAACACTGCTAAGACTTCATCCGCAGCTCCGCATAGAATGTCACGTGGCTGCAAGAATAGGTCAAAGGTGTTGGTTAACTCGTCAGCAACACAAACTGAGATGAAGACTGCAGCGTTCACCGACCTGATCTCCCAAAGCAGCATGGATGAAGCTGAGCAACACTTCATAGGTCTCTCTGGTTTCTTTGGTTTTTGGCTTGTACACAATGCCCACCATTTCATCAATGCCTTCTGACAGGAGTGTGAAGCCCTTCATTTTGTTGATGTCATGTCTGTCCTCATCTCTTTTCCGCCTCCTATTTACACAGAAACAAATAATGGTACTGAGTAATTCAGGAATCTCTGTATCCAAACAAGTGTTTTAAAGTCAGGAGCTGATGATCACTGGAAAAATTTCAATCAACATATTATCAATGGTGTATTCAGCCCCCAACAACTTAAGAATGACCAGTTTCTTTTTCTCACAATATAATGCTAGTATTTTAATGTAGGAGAATGTTCCAGACAGCATTTGACCATCACGATATCAAGGTGAATAGTCAGTGGACCATCAAATTATTACATTTTCCCGGGGACAATATATATATATATATATATATATATATATGTGTGTGTGTGTGTGTGTGTGTGTGTGTGTGTGTGTGTGTGAGAGAGA
>JBBMJM010000021.1:4941140-4956230 GCA_037832705.1 Centriscus cristatus | reverse complement strand
GCAGCAACCACATCCTGAAATACGCGGATGACACAACAGTCGTGGGTCTCATACAGGACAATAACGAGCTGGCCTACGGGGAGGAAGTACAACATCTGGTGGACTGGTGTAAGGTGAACAACCTGGTCCTAAATGTCGGAAAAACTAAAGAGATCATTGTGGACTTCAGGAGATACAGACCCAACCACACACCACTCCTCATCAACAACACAGCCGTGGAAGTCGTGAACACAACCAAATACTGGGGATGCATATATCGACGACCTCAGCTGGTCACTCCACACCTCCTCCCTGGCGAAGAAGGCACAACAACGCCTGCACTTCCTGCGACGGATGAGGAGAGCCTCCCTCCCCCCTCCCATCCTAACCACCTTCTCCAGAGGGACCATCGAGAGCCTGCTGACCAGCTGCATCTCTGTCTGGTCTGGGAGCTGCAGAGTGGTGAGGGCAGCGGAGAAGATCATTGGGACCCCACTCCTGCCCATCGAGGACATAGCAGACAGCCGCTGCTTGTCCAGAGCCCAACGGATCCTCTCTGACCCCACCCACCCCCAACATGGACTGTTCTCACACCTGCCGTCTGGCAGAAGGTTCCGCAGCATCGGTTGTAGAACAGCCAGACTTAGAGACAGTTATTTCCCCCTGGCCATCAGACTACTCAATGGCCAAATAAACCCCCACACCATGGACAAGAGCGCTTCATTTTCCCTTATGTACTTTTCTGTACTTTTCCCTTTTTTACTTTTCACTTTTCTGTGCAATATAATTATCTGTGCAATACTGAATTCTGCCGTTTTATATTGTTTTTATCTATTTTTCTCTATTATTTTATTTTATTATTTTGTTCTGTTTTTTTCTATTGTTGTTGTTCATCTGTTGCATTCAAATACTCTTAAGGTGAAAAACGGGAAGCCAAGCAACAACATTTTGTTGCTGAAAAACCTCACTGTTTTTTGTGCAATGACAATAAAGAAAGTCTAAGTCTGAGTCTAAATCTAAGTCTAAGTCTACCTCCACCAAGGTACCTAATCATAGCAATGTTCACTCCCACATATTACAAATCGATCCAAAATCCCAATATCCTTCTGGATAAACCCATTCAAAATCAAAAAAAGATGAGGGTTCAGAGGTCAGCAGGGCTTTGCAGTGTACACGTCCTTCCTGAAGCCTTGAAACACACATTCGTGATCGGAGCTAGCGTCCGTGGACTTTAGCCCGGTGCAGAGACTGCTCACATCAAACACAGATAGATGATGCTCCAGTAAAGTTGAGTACTACGGGAAGTTTGACCAGGGAAGGCAAATGGAACTGAGTCTCAGGTATGGAGTCGTATGAGGTAAGCTCAGACAGCTCCAAGTGGATTCATCATCTGGTAGCAGTTATTTTTGTATTAAAAAAAAAAATACTTCCATGGCAGAGGTAATAAAGACATCTAAAAATAATGTTTAAACATGGGAAAAAACACTTTTTAAAGCCATAAAGGAGGTGCCATTTGCTTAGAAACACTGATCAACCAGGTCTGTCCTTCCTCCTCCTCCTTTTGTTGTCCGTAAATGGGAACAAGTCACTAACAAGCAGCAATAGCAACACTCTGCTAACATGCAAGAGAAAAAATCGTATTCACCAGTTTAAAGCCCTCGATCGCAACTGACAGACGAAAGCAAGAAAACCATTGATCATATTACACTATGAGCAAAACAACCAGCCAGACACAACCGAATCAAGTGATACAACAGAGTAACGCAATGTTAACGTGGCATTGAATGCAGATTAATGAGAAGAAAAGTATGAATGTGGCTTAAAATGCTGCTCTTCACTGGTCAGCACACTTTCTCTTAATAGGTCCAGCTCTCCCATGAGGCACCAAGTGCTTCTCTTCCTCGCTACATCCCAGAGGTGCTTGTTATTAACTTCTCATACTGGTATTACGGTAGTAGCTCTGGCAGGACATCATTTTTGTTTCTGACCCTTTTTGCTAATTGATTCCATAAGGTCTGACCCCTTTCAGGACATCATGGCACCAAGGACACACTGTGATGCAGGTATTGTTGCTGTCCTATCGGAGCATCATTTTATGAATACATTTCATCATGCATGCACTTCGTATGGCAGATTTGTCATCCTCTATAGTCTGTCCGTCCTAAGAGAGAAGAACCCTCATCTGTCGCTGTTTCTTGCAGTTTCTTCTGTAAAATTGGTTCCAGTGGAAGTTTTTCCTTCCTCTGAACAAGTGTAAGGACAGTGGTTGTAAGAGACAGAGGGACTACATAAAGAAGCGGTAAGGAGAGAAGGTGTCGTGCTGTACAGACCTGATTTGCACTGTTGGGCTGTATAAACAGAATTAAACTGAATTACCTTCACAAAGTTGTTCAGGTGTCCAAGTTTCCGCATGTTACTGACACCGTGCAATTTGGCCACATTTTGAAGGATGTCCCGGAAGTTTTCTGATGGTTCTGCAGGAGGATGACAAGGAAATAGAATGTAACAAATACAAACACCAGGCCATATTGACATCAAATCAGTCTGTGAACCATAATTGACATATTGCAGGAAGTTGGTATGTCTGGCCAAAGGAAGTCCGTGTGTACAGTAAATATAAAGTCTCCTGCTTTGGTTTCAGTTCATGTGGTCTACACTGTGCTTACCACAGCCATGAGAAGATAAACTATTCTTCGGTCAATGAAGGATGTGACATTTATCTCCACATATGATATTTCAATGGAACCACTCAACCATTTACTCATAAATATGGCAAACAGGGGGTGAGACCCTACATGATATATAAAAGTACAAAGAAATAGCTTATCAGCATTACTAGTTTTCAAAAACACAAATTACATTTCAAAATGCTGGACTATAATATTTTGCAACAACCACAGGACTGATGAGCATTACACATGTCAGCTGCCGTTTGGTTCACTGTCATATGAATTCTGCATAATCATCTAATGTCTTTAATGTGTATAAATATAAACTTTCTGGACCTTAGTTAGAACACTATGTTATATTCAGACAATGCATTACAGACCAGGGTTAGCTCAGAGACACAAACATGCATCCGTCTTCCGTTGAAGACTTTTCAGAGGAAAAACAGAGTCACGCTGCCAGAAGGATCCAGAACCAGTGTCCTCACACATCACTGCTCAGATCTGTCAGTGAAACAACTGAGTGAAACAACTGACAGATCAGTTGTCGTTTCCGGGGAATGGTCTACAACCAGGTTATTGACACCGAAGTACAAATGTCCATGATTTAGAATGGATACCACGAAAGCAGGCAGGATCCAGTCATGGAATGTGTGAGTCATATAAATATTCGGTTATAAGTCATTCTGTGGAGCTGTAGCGGGTCGTCGGGAAAATCACCCCGCGCACCCAGGGCAGTGAAAAGGCTTCATGGCTAACACCTTCAAAACCCACATTTAACAAAGGTGACCACTGCTTGAACCAACACGGAATGGCTGATAGGGTACATAACTGGCTATGCTGCACAATCGTCTATCAAAACAACAGAGCGTCGTCATAGCTGGTTAGCTGAAGCAGCTAGCTGCGGCTAACTCAGCTAGTGGGTTAGCTTGCGAACGCCTGTTATTATAATATCGAATGCAACGACACACGAAACGAGAAGGCAAAGGTGTGAAATAACTGCAGCCACGACATGGCGAAAGCTCTCACTGGATTATCACTTTATAAGGCGGCCGCTGGAGCAAACTGTGCTCATCCACAATGAACAATAATCGCTTTCAGTGGGATGTGATGAAGCCTCTGCTTACCTCTGGTGAGATCCAGCGGTACGTTCTCTTCCCCGCTGTCATTCCGACCTGTCAAAAGCACACAGCGCGGTCAGTGCCAGACAGCAAGCCAGGGTCATTACCTGCCTCTTAAAACCTATATTTGCGATATCCCTAAAATACAGATTGCACTGAGCCGAGTTTTTCATGCCTACCTCGCATCCGAAGACTCCGGATAGGACGGCCGCGGAAGCTGGCCGCCATGTTTCCAGGAACATACACAACACCGGAAACTTCGCAGTTTCTCGCGAGAAAGCAGGAAACAGGGGTCGCGTCTACAGAACACCGTGCAGATCTGAGATCAGATTATTCGTTCCTAATCCCTCTGTACTCGTATAGGAGTTACAACGATAAATCCGATCTGTTGACAGTTTGCGCCAGGAGGACGAGTGAAATACATAGAATTTCAAGAATTTACGTCCCACTTTTGATAGACGTTCAAATGTGGCGCAAAATCAGCCTTTCAAAAAAAAAATTCAACGGTCAGTGCCTCCATCTAATCTGTATGCTACTTGGTACAACTGGTAAATGTGTGCAGAGGATGGATACATGTGTTTATCACCACATTAGCAGCATTTCTGCTTCTTTCTCTGATGACATCAGATAGTCACCTAGTGCAATAAATGTCAATGAATCTCCATGACCCGTAAATGACCCACAGTTGTAATCTAAATATGTTTTGTTACCGTCACCAGAGACATCACAGCTGTGTTTAAAAAAAATGATCTAATAAGTGGCCAACAATCCACAGATGTTGGTGACAACTTATATCGTAAGTGACACTGAATATAGGTCATTTGATATGTTGAGTATACTTTCTGTAAGTATTTTATTGCAGCATGTTGTTGGGGGGATTGTTGGTTTATACACCTCCTTTTCCAATGGGAAAAGAGAAAATACATTATATACACTTGCACACCTTTATTTCCCTTCATAATGCAAGGTCATGTGTAATAGGTCTGGTGTTGTGGTGTTTGTTTGAACATGAGAAAATAAATGAACAAATAAGTAATAACATTCTATTTTCTATCAAATGTTTAATTGTATCGCAGACAACCATAAATAAACATGTTTAATACAAAATGGTCCTTATTACGAATGAAGCCTTGAACATCATGACCACAATAAATCGATTTGGGTGTAAAGAAGAAAGTTTAGAGTCTTTCTGCACATTAGCAACGAGGGAGACAGGTTTGACGCCGCTTCAGGTCAGTGTGGCTGCAGATATGAGAGCATCAATGTCGTCTATGGCTTTGGACGTCCTCTGAAGAGCTTCTGCAATGCAGCTATCACTCACTGGCTCCTCAGACACTGCTGCAGAGTGATTGGCTTCGCTTTCTTTCTCATCTCCTAGAAAGGGGCTGTTCTCCAGCCGAGCTGACAGAGAACGTGAAGGAGCAATCACGCGAGTGGTGGCACGTCACAGCTGGATTATCAGACACTAGAATGTGGTCAATACTTCTGTCCACGGCTAATTGTCACCATGTTGAAGGATACAGTTGAACTGTTTTATCTTCGCCAGTTCTTCAGCTACAAGATCAGACCTGCAGAGTGGAAAAGCATTAAATGCAAGATGCTGATAGGAAAACTGGATTCAGGGCATTTTTCACAAAACAGAATTGTAAAAACCCTGAGTTCAATCCTGAAAATGAGGAAAGCTCAATTGTATTTTCATGTAAAATGACAGACATCAAACCAAACATGTCTAAAGTTGCATACGTTTGAATTCAGCTTAAATCCACTTTGCCTCCCTGAACTGTTGGTTCAGCTGTGGTAAGTGCTCTATGAATAAAGTAGACTTAAGTTGAGAACTAGCGAGTTCTGGAAGTGAGTTAGTTCCTCATTGCGGGATGAACAAATTCAGGGTGTTCGCTGAATCCAAAGATGAATAAGAACATTACTCACAAACTTTCCTGTGTCTGTGTGTCACTGAAGTGCTGCTCCGCCGGTGCAGGACTGGACACATTTTCAGAATCCATTGAAAATATTCTACCCTGTAAAACAAAACAAAACAAAAAAAACTGAAGGAAAAGTAAAACAAGTGACATGAATGCTGATCGGACAGAATTTCAGACAGTCTTTCACCTCCTGCAGGCAGCTGGGTGCAACAAAGAGCGCCAATGATTGCGCTGTTTCGTTGTAGCAGGTGAGAATCCTGGAAAGAAGTGACATGATAGATGCCCAGTTGAACAGACTCAAGTCCTAAGATTCGACGTGCGGATTGTGCTGCAGCCTTACTCGGATGCACGACGCACAATGGAGCCAACAGAGTACAACTGGCCAGGCACTTCAGGCGGAAGACTGTTCAGATGATACGTGACTTTTTTCACCTGGGATTCAATACAGGAGTTAATACAAAGCAACAGAGGAGACACTGTTACGTTACAGCAACGTCGATGACACGTGGAAATGGAGGTGGATATTTACCCCTGCTGCCCGGAGCTCCGGTTTGTGATGGGTAAAATACTTGTTTAGGACGCCGTTGGACCTGATGACGGATCCATCTGCCAAAGATACTTGTACAACTGCGACAGCTCCGCTCAGAGTCCTGCACACAGTGCATGCAGACAAGTATCATACAAACAAATGTTTTACAACTTATTGCGTGTAATAGGGTAAAATGAAACAAAATCCACATATAAATCAGGTAAAATCAATATTTCATGTCCCCAGTGGACTGAATGAGTCACTGGACTGTTTGATACTGACCCCCTGTGGCCAAATTAATTACTGCACCGTTTTGGTTTCAATGAAACACTAAATTCATTAGGAGCAACACATCAGAACAACTTAATTTATAAAGACACACACATATATAAAGTGATATTAAAAAACTTAAAATAAACATGGTCTGACACATTTCTATTTTTACTTGAATATTTCTACTTGTATATATACTTACTTTTAGTTTGCAGATTTGCTTGTAATTTTTTGGTATATTACTTTAAAGTATGACTTGAGTATGACTTTATCTCAATGTCTGCATTTGTTACATGAGAATAAGTTTCACTCACGTGTTAAAATGAGTCGATTCTGAGCTTTCCGTTAATTTGTTTAAAAATGAAACCCCTGCATATCTACATACCTATAGGTCACATCTGGACACCAAATGACTTTCACCAGCTTGGTCGGAGGTTCTTGCTCTGAATGCTGATTTTTGGAAAGTGGGTCTTTGACCCTCCAACTTAAAAGAACAGGAAATGGTGTTAGAGTTGGAAGAAAAGTGTGAATCTCTGTTGTAGGCAGGAGAAGGCTGATCAATGAACCTGTGCCAGTGAGGTGATGGGCAGCTGAGAGGCAGCGCCTGCGGGAGGAAAGACCTTCTCTCTTCACTGGTTTTGTCTGGCACGTTCTCGTCGCCGGCCGGGCTGGACGAAGGATTTGTTCCCACTCCTAAAACACCTTGGACAGACAGACGATTGGCCCAGTGACAGCGGGCTAAGGACAGCGGGTGGTGCCATGAGGGGGGAACAGCCAGGCAGGAGTGATACTGGATGACTGTGGTGGACTGGTACATCTCTTCTGGCTGAGAAAAGGAGAAGGAGTAAAATACAGATCCAAAGCTGCACTGAAATCAGTGCTGATGAGGAACCAATTACATGTAATTAGAAATCAAAACAAATCAAAATAATAATAATGATAATAATCAATATAAGAAGGACAAGTATTACCTTTGTTTGAGCAGGGACACCCCCAGGAGAACAAGATCTCGATCTAACAGGCTCCTTCTCTCTTCTTCTCCTCCGAGGATCCTCCGTATCGGTGCTGGAGCGTGGACAGGTGTCGTTGTCTGGAGGCGGCTGCTGGCGCTGTGGTTTGCAGTCGCTGCTCCAGGACTGAACGCTGGTGCGCTGGCGGCGAGGCTGACTGAGCCTGCACGTGAACTCGACTGAGAATTCTTCACCGGAGGGCGACAGTGTCAACACCGCTTGTCCCTCCTCTGACCTGACGATGGTCTCACCTCCATGTCCAATCTCCACGGCACACGAAGACCACTGAGGCCACTGCACCACGGAGTCAAGACTGAAAAAAGGCTGCATGGAGGAATGAAAAAGTACAAATTATTATTTACTGACTAGAATCAATCAAACTTTTAACATGAACAGAAAACTCTTTGTACCTTTTTACTGAGGGCAGGGACGAGTTCCGCTGGGAGGTAAGGTCGACTGGCATAATTGTTCCTAAATGCCAATGCAGCCATAATCAACTCCTACAAAATAAAACCACAGAGCAACATGAAATCAGTCTGTCAGGACGCTTGATTTGCTCCCTAAGGACAAATAAGACACACGGAGAAGCAAGTTCTATGCTACTTAAGGGGTGTAATAAAGAAAAACGTCTAGAATAAGCGGCAGGAGATGAATGACCCTGTCCTCGTACTTTGTAAGCGCTGGTGGTGAACCTGGTCCTCTGGCGGACTCTGTGCACTCTCCCGGGGGGATGTCGTCCTCCTCCTCCGCTGCTTTCCAGCATGAACTCGCAGCCACACGGTGAAAGCTGCAGCTCAGCTCCGTCGGAATAGTAAACATGAACCGACTCGTCCTCATACATGACCATCGAACTCACGTCGGAGTTGCTCTCCATCTTTTTAAAACACAGACGCTCGGCGAACAAAGACGACGTTGAGCCATGAAAACTTACTGGCGGGCGCTGCAGACATTTCCTGGTTCTGCGTCACGTGACACAAGTCTGTCAACGCTAACGCGAATAACTGGATGAGTTCAACTACAACTAACCGAATACTGAACTATCCAATCACAATTACATACATAGTAGAAGTAGACAGACACATTATAACGGAAAAGGCATTTTGATAGACAAATCAATCAAATTGTTTGAAAAAGTTTGTCTTCAAGAACCACATTTATTGTCAAACGAGAGGATTTGTCTCCAAGAATTTGTACATAATTTGTACATAGTAATTATTATTACATTATTAAACGAGGAGAGGTGACGTGACTTTTAAAGGACGCTAGAATGTCAGGATGGAGAAACGTGTACACGTAAACACGTCAACATGTTATCTGTTGCAGATATTCACTTATTCACTCGCCTATAGAATGCAATTCAAGACTGTGGCTTTATACCAAGAGATACTGGATTTGTACTTCTCTGTCATCAAGGTCGAATCCAAGATATCAATCAGACCAGTATTCCACCTCCCCACATCACCTTCGACTGCTTGGGGCACTTTTCAGACACGATATAAAGCCCACATCGCATATTTATTCAGTTATCCATTCATGTTACGTTACCCAGTAACGTCGGAGACGTCGGAGTCCAAACGCCAGTTCGGTTGGTGGTGTTGGTGCATCAGTCTGCCGTTGATCTGCTGCAATTACAGGTCACGAAGAAGAAGCAGCAGAACCAGCACTCGATCGATCGGTCGTGACAGTTACTACGGCCTTGCGATGATTACAGGGTCTCTTTGCCCATTCACAGTGGACACACCGGAGCGGCCATGAAGGTACTATTTATTCTACAATGTTTGAATTTTACCCGAGCTAGGCTACCGACGCGGAGCTAAGACGCTATGGATGATTAGCCTCGCCTTGTCCGATGGCAGCTAATTGTCAACATCTTTAAATAGACTTGACAGCTACGAGCAATCGACACTGGACGGCAACAATTAGGTGAACATCAACATAGGTAAATGGCTTAATGTATTGTAAGATGTATTTGTTCTTCCCTGCTTCCTGTCAACGTCAGCTTTTAAACAAATATCCGAGGTGTTTAGCTAATGGCTGCTGGTTCTTTGACAGTTGTAGCAGCTCTTCTCTACCTGGATCCGTATGCGCGGTGGTATATGTTATACCTGTATTGTAACGTAACACGTAATTGTAATATGGTTTAACAACGACGACTACCACCACTTTTGATACTGGAAACTCAAAACAACATCCAGGTAAGATGTGATCGTCCATGGCTGGAAAATAATATATGTCTACTGAATATTGTAATGTTGTATAAGCATTTGATAAAGTTGAAGAGTTATATCCGTTTGATTCTAGTTTACTTCAATACACTTTTCAAGTCACATTTCTTGTCGTTGATTTAGTTGGTTTGAATCTCATGAAAGCCCAGAAATGTTCTGGTAGACACATGTTCTGGTATGTATATGTTGGAAGCTGTGTGATCAGCATGAGACATGAAAGTGCAAACTAAAGATGGTGTTTTCTGGATGTAAGGCAGGGGCCTCGTCTATGTGGGCTTCATGTTGTGGTCTGCTGAATGAAGTGATGGGTACAGGGGCCGTCAGAGGCCAGCAGCCAGGGTTCGGGGCCGGTGCTGGACCATTCAGGTTTGCCCCCAGTGCGGGATACTCCACCTACCCACCCACCAGCTCAGGGAGTCCCAGTGTTGTGTGCAAGTCCTGTGGACAGGCCTTCTCCGTCTTCAGGAGGAAGGTTGGTACGCCGATGCTTTGTTGGATGCTTAGTATGTGCTGATCTCGTGGCGCAGAGAAGGGGAAGCGTTTATGTATATGTATTTGAGAGCCTTGGGAATGAATAACAGCCTTGGTAGGTCCTGCCCGTGTGTCACCCTCACAGATGTGATTGGCTGAAAGATGTAGGGAAGCTCTGGTATGCTTCCAAGAACCTTGTTAAATATGATCTCTCATCTGGCGTTTCACTGTCAAAATCCAAATATATACTGCAAATATGTACTTATTTCCGTATTTCCTGCTAAATGCCGCAAGTTATTATGTTCTTAACAGATAATGTGTATACCGGTAAATGCCTGAGATGTCATCGTTTCATTGTTCACCCTCTTTGTTTCCCAGTATATTTGCAGAGACTGCAAGAAGAGCTTCTGCTCTATGTGCTCCGTGCTTCAGGAGAATCTGCGTATTTGTGCCACGTGTCACTTACTGAAGGCGACGGCGTTCCAGCGACCACGTCTCATGCGTCTGAGGGTCAAAGACCTGCGTCAGTACCTGCTGCTGCGGAACATCCCCACTGACACCTGCAGGGAAAAGGAAGACCTTGTGGACCTGGTGCTCTGTCACCAAGGCATTGAAGAGGAGGAGGAGGGCGACGCGGGCAGCCTCCACTCTCGGTCCCTGTACACACAGACCCCTTCCACCACCCAGTCTGCCTCCGAGCTGTCTGCGTTTGCTGCCTCTCAGGAGGAGGAAGCACTCAGCCGGAGCGATAGCTCCGACACCAACCAGGTCAGAAGCTGCTCTGCGCAAAACCACCACACCTCAGCCAGGGTCGGAAGGATTGACAAAGACTCCTTTGTCAATAAACAAACAAAAAATCTGAACTTTACACTGCTGGAACACTGCTTGAGTAGGAACAGGATGAAGTCCAAAGTAGCTTCTATAATCGAATGATCTTTTCAGTCATGTACGTTCATTCACTGTCTGGACAGTGTCAGTGACAGTGTCATTAATGTTATTTGTGGTGAAATACACCAGAATGTATGTTCCATCAGCAGGATGAATGGCTCTACTTTACTGGACAACTGCGTCCTTTCACGTTCAATGAGAACTAGTTTGGATGTTTTTCGTCGTAATGTTTGTTAAGCGATGTGTGTTGTGTTGCAGGACACCGGCGACGCCACGTCTGTGTCTCTCCTCAACCTGGACGCCAGTGAACTCACTCCTGAGGTAACGTGACGCTGAAAACACTCGACACGGGCTGGTGTGTGTGTGTGTGTGTGTGTGGACCGGTGATGGCAAAACATAGTCATAACAGACACCAAGCAGTGATGGAGACGATGATTTTTTTTTTTTTACCATACATTTTTTATTATTTCACACTTAGAGACACTTCCGTTGGGTGGGGTTACAGTGGTTCCCTGGTATATGGTACCGACCTATACATGACAGTACAGTAATTCACCCACAGTGAGACGATGATTTGATGATGCTGGTCTCTAATCCAGGTTGTATCACATGAAAGGTCATTTTGTCAAGTTGGATCCAACCTACATGTGGTTTGAAGTGTGATTTGGATATGTTTTTTTACTGATGCGTCATCAGTCTCAGACAATACAGACTCTCCCAGAGGCGTTCAAACATCAGCATATTTGACTGTTCAAGCACTCGGAGGGAAAGATGGTTTAACTCCGTCATCCCACTGCTCATACTTCCTGTTCCCACACTGTGTCATGTAGTGACGCCTGTGTCGTTACCGCAGCAACCCATGGAGGTAAACTAACTAGAAAAAACTAGAAAAGTGCTCTGAGAGCGCAGACCTCCACCAAGCAGTTCATCTCACCATGTAGTCGGAGCCCACTCTCCGTCCCTGGCTGGGCTCCCACCCCCGATCTTTGTGTCAACAGTCAGACCCACTAACCACTGGACCACAGAGACAGTCCGCTGCTGCTATTGTGGAGTTCTAGACAAGGATGATGAAAATGAAGAAGAATCCTTCAACCGATTCCTGGATCCAGAAGGTTCCAGAACACGACCAACATCTAATCATCTGGTCCTGGTCCAGTAGCAGCATTCACTGAACATTTCATTCAAATCTGTTCACGACTTTTAGAGTTATTTTATAACAGACAAACGCTGGTGAAAGCAGAAGCTCCTGGTGGAGCCAACAGTGTGGACAGTAGAGCTTCAGGATCCAAATTGAGTAACAAATCAGTTTAACTGCAGTGTGAATGAGGCCACGCGTCTTTGACTGTGGACCAGTGGTGGGAATCCCAGATGCTTTCAAAAAATAAGATTTAAGAAATGTATAGAATATGAAGATTTTTTTTAAATCCTACAAACCGATACAATAACAACATAATATTTACAAAGAATATACCTAACAGGGTTAATAAAAAGTAAAAATGATTTGTTACTGTGGAGGAGAAGGAGCAGCTTTCCAAACTTGATTCGAAGTGCTGTTAAATGTGGGCGTCCGATTCACTCTGCCGGTCGGTGTAGGTGAGTCCTCAGACATGGCGGCGGGCCAGAGCGTCGCTCTCCGACATCTCCAGCTTGAGGGACATCGAGGACCTGTCCGTACGGCAGCTGAAGGAAATCCTGGCCAGGAACTTTGTCAACTATTCAGGGTGCTGTGAGAAGTGGGAGCTGGTGGAGCGAGTCGGCCGCCTGTACAGAGAGACGGAGGAGAACAGGAAGTCGCGTGAGTGTTGTCATGGACGACGCAAGCGTGGTCTGGAACACGCCTCAACACAAACTGTCCTCTTTTGCTTCACCTGCAGTGGAAAATGTGAGCAGCGCCGTGACCACAGGTAAGCTTCCACCTGTCTACACATGTGACCACTTCCTGTTGAAGCGCTGACGCTTCGACCGCGCATGCAGGCGGTGCTGTAGCACAGACAGGGTGTGAATAGAAGCTGATTGAGTGTCTCTGACTCTTACTTCCCACCACCAAAGTGGTGGCCTTCCCCCCTCCCGTCTGCAACGGTGCCATCGGAGGTAAGGTTTTCCTCCCCACGTGAGGTTCTCGCTGCTACCCATTCTCAATCATGAACACCCCCCCCCCCCCCCCAACCCTCCAAAATCGCCGTACGTGCGTGCACCCTCCATCCGTGTTCATTTCCAACACCTCTCTTCAGTCAGCTTCCTGTCCCTCCATCAGGATCTTACATGTTCACCATTGGACGTCAGTGTTCAGTGTTCAGTAGCAAGCTGTTGAGTTGTCATGGAAACACCAGCTGCTTCCATGGACTGTATAAAAGAAATGGGCACTGAAAGGTTAAACCGATGAACAGCGTTTGTATTTGTGTTCTTCTTGGCGGCCAGCAGGGGGCAGCTATCCTTGTAAATGACCTTCTTCTGTCCAGGTTTATGGTCTAATTCATCAGTGTGCATCATGTTGGTGCGACTCAGTAACATACGTGGCGGACGTGACACGCTGCTGCAGCTGTCCGTCAGGACGCAGCACTGCTCATCCTTTGCGTCCTGTGTTTTCACTTCATGCCCTCGCAGTTTTCAAGCCTGTTTTTCAACCCGAATCCACAATATCTTCGCTGTGCAAACACACTTTGGTAAACAAGCCAGCGTTGGCTGATAACCGCTGACAATCGTCTTCATCTGAATAGTGTTGAGGTGAACCTGCATGTGATTTACCATCAGATATGAAGACGCCCGGGTCTTCTATACAGTCTATGGAGTCTCTGCTCAGTCCACTGTTTGTTTCTGCGCCGTCACCACTCTCGTCTGTCCGGCAGATGGCGAGAAGGGTCCGCTGACCATCCACGACGACAACCTCTGCAGGATCTGCATGGACGCAGTGATCGACTGTGTCCTGCTCGAGTGCGGTCACATGGTGACGTGCACCAAGTGTGGCAAACGGATGAATGAGTGTCCCATTTGCCGGCAGTACGTCGTGAGGGCTGTGCACGTTTTCAAGTCCTAAAGCCGCCGACGGCGCCGCACGGCCCCTCGCCCACTAAGAATCGTATCGTGGATGTTTGTTTTTCTCTCATTATTTGCACAGTGACATGTTGTGAGAAGTTTGCGAATAGAAGACACCTGTGAGTCATTCCCCGAGGAGACATATCTCATCCGTCACCATTTGTTTGTACATTTCTAACGTGAATGTGTGACACGTGGCCGCGTCCGGACTCGTCTGACATGACCCATCACTCTCGCATCTGCCTATGAACCGCAGCCGCAACTCAGCTGCTGCACTGGACACGATATCTCAGCACGCACTGGACGTCCCTGCAGGCGAGGGGAGTCGGGGGGGCGAAGTAGGGTTGACGGTTGACTGTCAGCCCGCCGGCAGCAGCAGCAGCAGCAGCAGCAGCTCAATGACGGTTTCTGTTAAGTGCATTATTGAATTTTTAAGTTTGTGGTCGAAGCTCTAATGATTCACTCACAGAATCGCAGCAATAGAGAATCCTGTCCTGTCTCGTTGGAGACAAACGTCGGTGCTATAACTCTCTCTCTCCCTCTCCCGCCCCCCCCCTCCCTCTCTGAATGTGTTTTACTCCTTGTTAACTCTCGGGAGCGGAACAAGTGTCTGACTGCTTCTTTTTTTTTTCCACCTCGTGTAGGAATGATGTAATGAGCTAACTCAACAACACGTTATCTTACAGCTAGAACATATATGGAGATAAATGGGAATTTGTTCATGTATATTTGAATATATTGACCCATATCAGATGTATATATATATTTTTTGCATTTCATTTGAATTGTGTAATATCTGGTCATGTAGATTATTATTGGACCGGGTACATCTATGATGAAGTTTTGCTTTCAAGTTATTTGAAACACGCTAACGTGCTTTGGTCTGCTTGAACTGTCACACACACACACACACACACACACACACACATACACACACGGTCTCCCGACATGTTCTGTTTTCTCTCCAGCTGTT
>JBBMJM010000021.1:4917355-4929347 GCA_037832705.1 Centriscus cristatus | reverse complement strand
ACACACACACACACACACACACACACACACACACACACACACACACACACACACACACACACACACACACAGCTCTACTCCTCAGGCTCTGCTTCTCCAAACACACCCTCTTTCTGTTTTCACAGGGGGGAACTGGGAGCAGCAGCGGAGGAGGAGAGAGACACAGCAGGGTGAAGGTGAGGTGTCATTACTCCACAGCAACGACAGCAGCATGCGACATCTTCTCTTCTCGAATGAACTCTGACCGGATTCAACTACAGAGACATGCCGTCGGCTACTTGGGGAGTCGTTCTTGTACTATATATATATATTTTAACGCTGGCACATTAAAATCTGTATTCACAACGTGATGACATCTTCAGCTGTTTTATTCAGGTTCACTCGGGTTCCACGAGGGAACTAATGTCTGCTCGGGGCTCCACTTTTCACGTTATTTTATATGATACTAATACGATAGTAATACTACTGCCTTTCTCATGCCAATATCCCTTTTCGCTGTCGTGGTTGGGATATCACCGTCTCTCAGAATGGATGATGTTACAGTATTTCCCGTGGAAAGCGGAGTCAGTGACGGAGGTCCTGACGCGTTCTGAGCACATGGCGTGCAAACGCTCAGCGTCGGCTCCAGCTCCTCTTTAGTCACGGGGAGGGATGATACGATTATACGTTCTCCAGGTGCGATAGTCACAAAGGGAAAGAAGGAACAATTTACATTTTATTTCTTATTCCCTGTTCTTGTTATGCCAAACATTTCTTGGGCTCTGCAGACACTCAACACACCTGCTCTTTGGAACAAACTTTTTGGGCTAAACCTGCATAAAAACATTAAATCCATTTGTGAGATGATAACAACGTACTGACAGGACATCATCGTTTCAACCTCGATAAACCATTCAACGTGTTCAATAAAAGGAATTTCTGATTTGTCAGAAGCCAGATGTGTGTTTGTGTGTGTTAAGTCTTCATGTGAAACAAAAAGTAGTGGGACACACCCTCCACCGCTGTATGTGTGTGTGTGTGTGTGTGTGTGAACTCAAATATTAATAAAGTACCTCGATACCTCAGGTTTGACGTGTTACACACGGGATGACGGGAAGTCCGTCGTTCGGCAGAACATCCGGGTCTTCATGTAGCCGAAATGGTTCCAAACGGTGACTTATTACATTTATTTGGTGCAAACAGTGGTGGTAACCTGCTTCCCTCTGCAATTTCCAGCGATAAAGTACTTCTCCCGTTTATTGGACGACATGTAGGTGGCGGTCTGGCGTACTCCGGCTCGACTACATCCGCATCTCCGGCGTAAATCACGTCCCAACCAGTCTCGCGAGATATTGAAATCAACACCATCAAAGGCGAATCCTTTGATGATGTTGCTTTTATGTTTATCAAAAGGAAAATCATATGATGAATTATTTCAAAGTCAGACTCACTGGTCTTTGCTCATGTGGAATTAAAACCCCCAAAATGCAGCTGGTTCACCAGACCAACAAACAAACACTGGCTGAGAGACAAAAATATGAACACAACACGAGGGTCACATTCATCGTGACTTTCAAAATCAATCCGATGAATCAGACGACTGCACCTACACAAAATGTTGTTTTACAATAGTTGTGTATTTGTGAGGACGATCTGAGTTTTTAATAAACCATCTAAAACAACTGAGGCACCAAGCAGGATCCGCTCGGAACAGTCTGCTCCTGCCGTCGCTCTGAGTGGATTCCTGCTTCCGATCACTTCCTGAGGCCTCTGACGAGCAGAGCTACTAAAACCACGACAACCAGCGCATGCACCAGACATGCGCTTTCCGTGGAAACGTCTTCTATTGAACTTCATTCTTCTCATTTTCAACATTTAACACAAAGGTACATGTTTAAATGTGAATCGGAGCGTTTAGAGCCAGAAGCAGACATGTTGTTTCTCTTTCTTCCCCTCAAACTCAATTATCCACAACCTGTGACATTTCCACCTCCACCCATACGTGTGGAATTCCTCCGTATCTGACCACTGCAGCCGCTCCCATGACATTACAGGGATATCTGGAGCAGACAGGCCAAAGGAGGGATGGGGGTTCCACCGCAGATATCTCTCTGAGGAGCGGAGGGGGCCCCAGCTGGACCACTTCCATCGTGCCATCTGGGTCCCAGCTTCGATGGAAAGCACCAGCACACACGTGCTGCAGGCGTCCTGGATCCACCAACCCACCCTGGATCCTTCAGAACTCAATGCGCTACTGTATTTGCACACATGTGGCTGGTGTGACCGAGCAGCAGCCGGTACCTGGTGGGGGTGGGGGGTTTTTTCTCCACAAAGGTCAGAGGTCATGTTGATGTAACTTTAAGTAGGATTTATAACAGTTAAAAATGCCGAGGCCGATTTAGTAAATCCATTCCAGTATCAGGTAACAAAGCTGAATTAAATTGCTTTTTTTCCTCTCTCTCTCTTTGGAAATGAATGAAACTGGTGAGTGCAGCAATTAACGCTCTCAAACACTTTATGAAGTGTCTTGTAAAGACAGGTTTTGTAAAGCACACACATTAGAGAGAGAAGTTAAACGTAAGCTACTGCTTCAAAATGTAACTGTTTACTAGGAAACAAATCTGAATTCAGCTAAGAATTGTGTTAAGGCTGAAAAATTCTACAATTCACAGCAAGTCACACACACACACACACACACATCAGAACGTCAATATATGCAGCATATAGGGCGCCTTTGTTGTCTAATTACAGACTCACTGTGTTACCGAGGCAGCGAGGATGATCATCTGGGTTTCGAGTGCGACTCTTTTCACAGATGGTCGGTCGATCCCAGATGTAACGTGATCAAGCGTCTCGTTTCAAATTGGGAGCACCTGTGACATCTGGAGGGGCTCGAGCCGAATCACACATGAGCTCATCTTCAAAGGAAGCGCAGCGGAACATCGGGACAATGGCTGACAGCATCGGGAGCGGGACGGCGATCATCCGAGACAGCCGGCCATTGTCGGTGTTGGCTGAGGTGAAGGCTATCAAACACAGAAAGGATATTGTGAGGGCTCAGTGCTGTGCGAGCATCTGCGTGTCGCGTTTGTACTTTTGCACACACCGCTTCCTGTGAAAGCAAAGATCAGTTATTCGATTTCTAAGCCGACAGTAAATCAGCTCAAGATGGCGGCCTGTGCCTTCAGCCTCCACCATGAAGCTACAGAGGTGGACGGAAGTGTTCCTGAGGGAACATTCACAGGAAACACCTTCTCCTACATTATCTTTCCTGCTGTTATCACCGGCAGCGCCGCCTTGCTCGCTCCTCTCCTTTCTAATCTTCTCTGCCGGCGCCGCTTGCACGCCATTCTGACGAAACACCTCTCTCTCAGGGTCCCAAAGCCTCATGCGTCCACTTTCGCCCAAGGCCAGTCTCCTGGTTTAACCTTGCTGCTTGTGGAGACACACACACACACACACACACAAGGTGTGGTGGCAGAAATAAGAAACATTATTGTTAGTTGTTGCACACATGTGTTACACAAAGTTTAAGAAGAGGCGTGCTCCTCTCATCTGCAGAAAAAATCTTCCATGTACTGTTTTAGGACGCGAGGCCCCCGAGCAGATGGAAGTGTGTGTGTGTGTGTGTGTGTGTGTGTTTAGGTGACACTCACATGCAATCACTGCTACAGATGTGCCGTGCTAAGATTTATGATATGAAATCACGAGTTCACAAACAAAAAGTTCCAGAATCCAGATGTGTGCATGTAATATGTCTCCTGTTACATTCAGGAGAGTTCTTCCAGTGAGGAGGTCGTTTGTTTTCATTACCGCACAGGTCAAATATATGTCATTGATCGGACCTATTAAGGTCGATAACTCACGCTCCAAGAGTCACTGTACTCCACAAATGAATTCTTGCTGATATAATATCTGATTTCTATCTGCTGAGCATGACGCGCGATGACGTCTGAAAATACAGATTCAGTGTGTTTAAAGTTTGCTTTTATAAATCACAATGCTTTGCTTGGTGCCAAATAAACGAAGCCCAGTGTGTGTACAAGAACTAATTCAGGTATTTGGGGTGAATAGTTGAAAGAATTTCGCCCGCAGCTGAACCTTTGGCTCTCTCTCTCTCTCACACACACACACACACACACACACACACACAAACATATGGACGAGTGAGCTGGCACCGCAGAATTAATCAACAATCCATCCTTGTGAGCTGTAATCTTGAACAAACTAACAATATTTTGCAGCCAGATCCGTCCTGCAGCGTGAACAAGTCCGGAGTCGTGATCCTCCTCCATCACAGCCACACTCAAGAGATGGAGAGACTTTGTCCGAGCGGCTCTGGAGACACAACAGCCTCTGTGCTGACACTTTCATCCCCACAGCTCGTTGTAAAGAACAGTCAATCCAAACTCCAACTCTCTTCCTGGGAAACAAAGCTGCTGTGTCTATGTTCGTACTCTGGACTCACAACTCGCTTCATTTGTCTGAGGCTTGACCGGCATCATCATCACCATCATCATCATCATCAGCATCACAGCTGCTACATGCAAAGCATCTGAGGACCATGTCCAGCTCCTCATAACATGTCAGCAAGAATTCTGACTCCAGCTATGGACCCTGTCACCATGGTAACTGCCCGCCTCATCTTCTGAAGACCTGCCTCCGATTCACCAGTGACTCTCAACAACCTGCGAGCGATCACACCCTGCCAGGGTCCGACGGGGCTTGAAAACGCATCCGCGCGCCTGTGAACGTGGAGACGCAGATCACACCATCACCTCTGCCCTGTCTGCACCTCGATGCGTGCAGCACAGATGACCTTGCAGGTCCATCGAGCACAGGATTGTAAAAAGAAAAAAAAAAAGAAAATGTCATGTAGGCAACATGCTTCATGTTCAGTGTTGGAGAAGTGATCATGAAGCCTGAGGGAGATTTTCTGTGTACGTGAATGAATGGAAACAATCCAGAGCGATGCCTGGCTGAACGCTCTGATGAAGTGACACCTGTAAATCCTGACTCATGAAGTTTGGCAGCAGGCGGGTGGAGCTGCACATCATCCCCATCAATCCATGGAATCATCTGGAATCTGATGGTTTCCAGCTGTCAGCATAGGATGATAAATCAGTGGATTCAACTGTGTTTTTTTCGTGTTAATAGAATAATGAATGTATTCCTGGGTGCACGGCAAAGGGTTTTTGGTCAAAAGTATTGAAGGCAAACGACTGCATGCTTGCGTAAATCCCCGAGTGTCGACAGAGACCCATCAGTCCTGCCGAGCGCTGACAGTCGGAGTCATCAAAGAGACTCTGCTGCCGCTGCCGCTCACAGAAGCTCCAAACAATGGCAGGAAGGGGCTGCAAGTCTTCAGGAGATGAGCCGCACACAAACATCTTCCAGCAGGGTTCATTAGACTGGCGCTGGGGTTTGGGGGTGTGCGGGTGGTGGGTCAGTCCATTTCCTGTTTTTACCTCCCAGCTCAGCGTTGACGAGGGTGTGCGTGTGCCAACACCACTAATGACTCCGAACTACTGAGCCGTTAGGACACGATACTTCACAGCTCAATTACACCCAGAATGGAAGTGCATCCCACAGTGTGTGTGTGTGTTGGCAACAGCGTTATCTCATCATTAGTGACCAGAAGTGATGTGACTATGAACACAATGGTTTGTTGAGAGCCCCTGAACACGGAGGACATCCTCCCCATATGGCTGGGGGAGCCTGGCTCCAATACTAATCTGCACCCAGTGTTTATAAAATAAACAGGCCCCTGAATGCTAACCCACAGCCCCCACCACCATCACCACCACACACACACACACACACATCCCACCTCTTCCCCCCACCCACTACATTGCATCTGGTTGACCTCTGACCTTGTCTTGTCTGTTTGAACTGTCCTTCCTGTCCAGTGCCATGTAAATATGGCACCGTGGCCAAATCTGCACTGTCAGCATTTTTGATGCAGCGGAAGATGGGAATGCAAACGCGCACCCCCCACCATAGGGTGTGTGTGTGTGTATGTATGTATGCGGGCAGGGGCTGTGAAGTCTCCATGGTGAAGGAGTTAACACCCCGCTGCCATGTGATAAAAGTGCAAATGAATGAATGAATCCACATAGAGAAAAGACAAATCTGCACTGGAGTAACTTTTCAACCCCCCGCTTCCCTATCCCTTCACATACACTCACACACAACCCCCACCCCACAACGCCCCCATGGCCTTCTCCAGCCCCCAGCCTGCTCGGTTGGCCTGGCGGTGGAGGAATGAGACGAGATAAGCTCATGGTCGTCCTCCATCAACACATGAGCGAGTAGAGTTACAGACAGACGCTCCTCTGGGGCTCAGTGGGAGAGGACTGGAGGGGTGGTGTGTGTGTGTGTGTGTTGGGGGGGGGGCTAAGACACGGAGGGTTGCTAATCTGCCCCCAGCCGGCCTGCTGATGCCCACCATCTGTGTCTGTAACTCATCACCTGGTAGTCAGGAGCCTCCGCAGGCACACACACGTAAACAAACACCTGGGGAGAGGTGTGTTTATCGACTGACTCTACCTGGTCCGGGTCATTACTGATTAGCAGCACTACATGAGGGGAGGAGAACAGGAGCCAGAGGGAAGAGGGGAGAGGGGAGAAAAAAAAAAATCAGAGCTCAGTTCATGAGGAAACTAAGAAGCATAGTGACAGGTTTGATTACTGTCAGACGAGTGTTTGAGAGAATATGCAGCGACTTTTTCTGTGTCGTTTACTTGACAAGACTCTGTCACTGCATGCGCCCCCGGCACTGGAGGGCCAGGGGATGAGTGGGGGTCAAGAGGTCACAAGGATGCTTGCAGGGTGTGTGTGTGTTGGGGGGGGTGCACGATAAAACTCCTCAGAGGCAGCGCAGGTGTGCCGAACTTACCCCCACGTAACCCCCCCCCCCCACACACACACACACACACACGCCCATCGTTTGAGGCTCAAACATCCTGCAGGCTAAGCAGCAAGCAGGTGATTAAAGGACACAATTATTCAACTTTTTTTTTTTTAAACGATAAACCTTGTTCTCGACATGTGACGAGGCGCTGAGATCAGGGTGGGAGATAACTGTCGGAGTTGGACGTTGGAGGGTGATGTGATTGAGGACCGTGACTGACTGCTGAAGTCGGCATTCTTTTGGATAATTTCTCCAGAACAAATCTGTTCCCCCTCTACTGATTCAGCAGACTCAGCTGCAGTTTGGGGTTCACGTCTTCTGTAAATCCACGAGCACCGTTCGAGACAGAGAGACAAACAAAGCTCCTTGGCAGAGGTAAACATAAGGACGTGTTTCCCAGCTGAGGTAAATCAGGCTACTTCTCCAGTCTCCTTTGGACGACTGGAACTCTTCAGATCTTACTATTGTCTCATCACCGTCTGCAACTCAAGTATTTTCCTCTTGACTTCACTGGCTGTGATTTTAAACTTCCTTTGTTTCTAATATCAGAATATCTAGCAGACCTAATGAATCTCGGTCTGCAGACCAGATGGTCCTCAAAGTCCCTCAGTTGAACATAAGAAACAGAGACACACAACCTTTCACCTTTTAAAACTAAAAACTCACTTGTTGTCAATGTTTTGTTGTTGACGTTGAATTATTGTTATATCATTGTCATTGTGTTTGTGTCTGTTTATCGTACTATGTTTTGTTCTTTGTGCTGTGTAAATACAGTAAACACACTCTTGTTGGAGGAGGCTGCTGACAAACATTCAAACACTGATGACTCTGCATCAGGAGCAACTTCACGTTCAGTGATTTCCTCCAGGACCTTCTGGATTCTGGAGGGTCTGTGATTCGAACCGGGCCGACCTCCTGAGCGACAGCTGCCCACCCAGTGACTGCAGTGTTTGCTGAGCATATAACGCAGCACTCAGCATCATTCCAAAGACTAATCTCTCCTCTAATGGCCTCTGGAGGAACGACGGCACCATTAACGTTCTGAGTTCAAATCTGCCTTCGGTGGGGAAATCAGCAGCAGCAGACGGATGTTTGTACACTGAACATGAAAAACAGCATCTTATTAACTGTGAGTAGAACAAATTCAAACAGCATTTCCTTATCAAACACTCTCTTCCCGCCAATCACTCTCGTGGCGTCTCTGCTCCGCGGCCGATTGTCCGCCGGGAGCCACTGGAATGAGAGCGGCGATGACATTTAAAGTAGTTTGCTAAATGCACCCGTGAGAATTTCTGCTTGTTATTCTACGTTAAATTTACCAGCTAAACATTCACCACATGTGCAGTCATGTGCAGACCATACATGGAAGCAAAACGATGGGATGGAAAGAGCGTAGGTGCCAAAGCGGAATTTCCAAGGTACATTTGTGTATGAGGAGTCTGCTCTGCTGCCAACATTAGTGGTCGCTAATAGTGTCGGTCAACGGTAGTCTGTGTTCAGGGGAAATACATTTCCAGTCTGGAAATACAGTCTGCAGGACATCGGTGTCGGGAAAGTGGCCCTGTTCTAAACGTGACAGTGGTGGAACTATTTGAACGACTGTGTCAGAATGATGGAGCTAGTGACACGTCACTTATTTTAAAGTTCAACACTGACTGCGGGTCAATTAACACACGTGGAACAAAAACAGTAGTTGTGAATCTTGACTAGATGTAATGTAACTGATGAGTTTATTTCGTAAATAGAGTTCTTAAGTTTTGACTTGCCAACACTCTGTAAGTGTCAGTCTGTCAATATAATGACTAATGAAGGATGTAACATTTGACTTTATCTATTTCATAAAACAGAAGTTGGTGCTGATTCATTCATTGGTCTTCAGCAGTGAATCCCTCTTCTGGAACAAGGATTAAAACACAGATTTTTGTAAATGTCATCGTTACATGGAAATGTAAGCAGATGATACTTTGGACAAATGTATTTTAAAGGCCTGAATGCTAATTTATTACTAAGACGAGGCAATAAAAGTGACGGATTTTCCTTTGGCAGATGAACAGATCCAAAGTGGAAGAATAACACAGGGATGATTCAGTTATCCACCCCCCCCCACACACACACACACAAACCACACTCCTTCCCCTCAATGCTTCATGCACAAAGACTAATGTTTCCCCTCAATGCAATAACTACGGTTTTATTCCTCCTGCGCAGGGAACCACAATGTCTGCCCTCAGATTTGTTAACGCTGCCTTTTAATTTGACCTGAGCCAACCTGTCATGCTCCATCAAACGCAGGAATCGGATACCTGAGGAACACTGGCCCCTTCACTGTGCCCCCCGCTCCACTGCCTTAACGCACTGAGCATGGGAGCAGAGTGAAAGTCACCCGCATCACATGAATCAAGCATTGTGACATGGGTCCGTTGGGTTCAGGATCACACGGCGGATCACAAGTCTCTCTTTTTACTGCTCCCTCTCCTGTTTCTATGAGCTGGGGACGAGCACGCTGGGACGGCGTAGGTTTCCGTTGATGAAGAGATAAATCAGATCATTTCTGGAGTACGGAGCCGAGCACAGAGAGAGCCTTCTTGGTCCTCCCCCTTTGAGATGTAAATGGCACGGTGGCACTGAAAGAGGGCCAGGTGTCCGATGCATAGAGGGAAAGCGTGACGGTGCATGCATTCCTGAGGGAGCTCCGCCATTAACTGTTGCTGTGCCTCGTGTGGCCCGACATCAACACATCCCGGAACGGTCCGGAACGGCTGGAGCCCAAGGACAGTGTGGTTAGTAGCTGCCCACAGGTGCTCTCGTCTTCAGCAGTCACACCTGTAGTCCCACCAATAACCCACCAAACTACGGTGACAACTCCCCAGTCACGTGGGACTTACTGCTCTGCTCCCGTCGTACCTGGTAACCTGAGCCTCCTGGGTGGAGGGGTGGGGGCAAAGGTCAACAGCTGCAGCTCACGCCTAGCCGGACGATTAGAACCGAGTTAGCAGCCTCGCCGAGGTCATCAAGGTAGCAATTTGCAATGAAGTGCTCCCAGCCTGAGGCGAACACATCAAATGGCCCACACCTCCAGGTGGAACTGGGGGCTTTTAGCAATCCAAACAGGGAATCAGGAGAAGAATGGCAACCTGTCATTAGTGGAAGGAGGAGACGCCAGGGATGACCTCTGGAGGGGACATGGTTGAGCTGCAGAGAAAAGGTTAAATACTTCAGTAATGAATGAATGTACTCGTGCTGTGACCCCCCCACCCCCCACCCCGTCACACCAGACAGTTGTCATGTATTTGTTGAACAAAGTGCAGAATAACACAGAAAACGGACTTACTGCTGCAGACTGGAGACAAACAAATGATGTAAACGAAGTACCAGCAAACCGGTGTCATGTAGGACTGCTGGGTCACATAAGACGTCAGTGAGGAAGGCGCTTTCCTTTACATTCTGTACCGAGTATTTATTTATTTATTACGAAAAGTCAAGGATATTTCAGTTCATTTCATAAAATGTGCTTTAGGTGGAAGAACAGCAGCTGTAGTGAGAGTGACAGAGAATTAAAAAAAAAAAAGAAGGAAGAAAACCTCAGCGTTCCCATGATGTGTTGTCTGTCACTTCTCCGTCATGGCTCTGGTGCGCCATCTTCTGGTCGAACACAAACACAATATGAACGTTGAGATTGAGCTGGTGGTGATAAAAACAAGGAACAGACCCAAAAAAAGTACGTTGCACAAAGTTTAATTAGTAAAAAATCAGGTTTGTGCTGTGGCATACAGCCTCGTCTGTAAACCTACTGTACTGAAGTGTAAAAGGATTTCAGCAGGTACATTTACAGACGATCCCATTGGCAAAGATTAACACCCCAACACGTTTTCCTTCCAGTGTTGATTGAAAATATACTGTGGAAGGACTCAGGTGTGTTCAGTCTGCAGGTGAACGAAGGCGAAAAACTGCATCACACACGGGAACAAGTGTTACAGTCATGTACATGTCGCAGCTCCACAGTGAGTGTTAAGTCTGATGAAACAGCAGGATGTGATGGGCCGATGCAAACGACTGAAGACTGGAAATGTGTGCTGAGCCCAAGCCAGTGTTTTAACACTGAGGCCTTTACTACGTTCACTGCATACAAACACATCGAACACAGCGTCTGAACACGCCCCGCCGCTTTGTGATGAAAGTTAGAAACCAAGAAAAAAAGATGGTCTAAACCGGTTTGTCCCACAACCGGAGAAGTAGCTGTTGTCTCCCAAAGAGGAATGCTAGAGATCCCAAATAAAATGTGAAGTCACGTGACGCCTCACCTGTGTGGCCGTGGATTTAACCTCATCGATATCATCTCCGAACAAAAGAAATGAGGGTCAGCACCGTTTGTGAGAGGAGCGCATGCAAAGACTAACTGCACCACAGTACAGTCGGTAGGAAGGCAGCGTGTAGGATGTTTAGGGAGGCTGGAACGCGTCCGAGCAGCAGGAGCTGGCACCATGTGCTGAAAAAAGTGACCGTTGGCACATGAACGACATTTTGATAAGAGAAAATAAATAATTCTGGTCGTTTTTCTTTAGTGACAGAATTCAATGAATATCTACGACAAATGATAAGAAATGAAATGCTCAAGTTTCCAGAACAGAAACATCTCCCAACCGCTAAAATGATCCCAACCGAGGTTTACAGACAGGAAATGTAATAATCACAGCTGGCACCTCCGTGAGGTTGTCGACAACCCCCCCCTCAACGAATATATGAACCATGATAACGTCAAAGGTAAAAACAAGGCAACAGAAGACAGGAGTTAGAATCTCAGTGGAAGTGTCTAAAAAAACTGCATAATCTCTGGCACCAGTGAGATCTCTCCCAGGCACCGTCTCCCCGGTGAATACAAAGGTATTTTCTGCGTAAAAAGAGGAGGCATCATTTCATGGAACAGGTGCAATCATGGATGCTCCGGCGTGCACCAGGAACATCGACCGAGGCAAAAACGGCCTTGTCCTTTAAGACAAGTGGTTGGCTGGTGGCTCGCTGAAGGACGCTGGGGCTTCACACACACACACACACGCACACACACGCACACACACACACACACACACACACACACACACACAC
>JBBMJM010000021.1:4898429-4911833 GCA_037832705.1 Centriscus cristatus | reverse complement strand
CACACACACACACACACACACACACACACACACACACACACACACACACACACACACACACACACACGCACGCACGCGCACGCACACACACACACTCACACTCCCTCTCCCTCCCCCACCCCCACCCCCACCCCACACACTCTCTCTGCTGCCTTGTTTACAGGTAGGTGTCCTGCTCGGTGCTGCTCAGGCTTTGTGTGGACCGCTGCAGGGGTGACACTTTGGCGGGGGGCAGGTCTGTGGGGGGGGTGTGCTGCTGGCAGAGGGGGTCTGTCTCAGTCTGTGGTTTCCAGTCCGTTTCTGGCGTCTGGACCGGAGAGGGAGCTGGGGGGGTGTCCGCCGCAGAGGCTGGAGAGTCACCGGGCAGGGGGTACGGGTTGGGGATTGCCTCTAGGCGCTGGGACTTCTTCATGCTTTTCTTCTTCTCCTTGCTCTTCTTGAGATGGGCGGGGGGCATCTCCAGGAGGATGGTGGGGTTCTGCAGCAGGTCCTGGCGTCTGGGCGGCTCAGCCAACATGATCAGCCGAGCGCCGTGCATCCTGGGGGGGGATTTGAAATTCAGCTCTCCGCGGTTCTTCTTCCAGCGCTTCAGCTGCGTGTGATGCTCCCGCTCCACGTCGCGCGCTGTTACTGGCACCTCCAGGATCTGGGACAGGAACAGGCGGGGTCATTTTGCACACAGCTGAGTCACAGAGAGGATTTTCAGAAGGAAACGTGCAGCGCTCACTGGAAAATACAGTTCATTTCACTTTGTGTGAACTGTGTTTGACATTGTGTTCAAGAAGGTAATTAGAAAATGCCAAAGCGCCTGGAGCTGGAGTGAATGTACGGTCGCCCACATTCGCACCGTTCTTCACATAAGAGGGGTATTGTGGCCTGGACAGGGACTCGCACAAAGAGCCAGACACTGGACAGCCTGCTCGCACTCATTTCCTGAGAGAGAGTCCCTCAGATACGTTTGTGAACGTTCATTGTTTTCTGCAGGACTCACTCGACCCTCCATGACACCATACCAATGTAATATGGTGCTGAGATATGATGCTAAAACTACTTAAATAAATGTTTTATTACATTTTTTAATTTTTAACTTTGGGTTTAATTTTTAAGATTTTTAATTGAATTTATTTATTTGAATTATTTCTAAATTGAATTTTAACCTGATTTTTAATTGTTAACCTGGTTTTTAATTATGTCTAATTCAATTTTTATTTATTTTTTCTGATTTACTTCAATTTAATCAAAATCAAAATCAAAATATTTACTTTTTAACTCGTATATGTTAATCAGAATGGACTTCACTGACTCTGAACTTTTCTTTTTCTGTTGGAGGAATGGACTACACTTGGGTGAAGGGAGGTTGTCCCCTAGTGAACCATTAGCAGTCCTGGTTTGAACCTGAGCTGCCAGAGTAGACTCAAAGCTTTTATGCACCATTAATTCTGACATGCACGCGCGCACACTCCTCTGCTCTCACCTCTCGGACGAGGAAGCCCTCCTGCATGTATCGAGGCTCGATGGCTCGGAGAAGCTCCATGGTCTCGTACTGACCCTGGCAGGACTTGAGCTTCTCCCGGCTCCCCAGCATACACTTGAGCAGCACCAAGCCCACTCGGAAGATGATCTTGACTCCTGAGAGGGCGAGAGGACCATTGACTCCGTGTGAAAAGACATTTCCCAGTTACGATCTGTGGGGCCCTACGAGGGTGTTACCGTCACAGAGGAACATGTCCCAGACACGCAGCACAGACGCCCAGGGTAGAGTTCTGGAGAAGGCGCACATAAACCATTCAGTCATGTAGAGGATGGGGTCGATCTTGTGTTTCTCCAGATGGCGGTAGGAGAGGGGGGAGACCCGTCGCAGCAGGGCGAACAGGATCTCTCCATCTAACTGAATTGCTTCCTGAAAGAGATACAGGTAGGACGCCGTTACCAGAGAGGACAGAGGTCCGTGTGTACGTGTCGTCCAGACTAAAACCAGCCATTTGTCAAACATGACAACAGTCGGTTTCACATCCTTTGTGCAGCGACTCTGAAACACGACGGCTGTAAAACACCATTTCCCCCACTGAAGAGAGGTGGACAGAGGACTTAGGATGCTTGGTTCCCAGACCACGCCACTGTTTTCTTTCTATTTTTCGTCTTTTCTTTCTATATTTCTGCATAAATAATGTACATATTGGTTTTTGATTATTTTTTACCTTATCATTTTTTGTGCTTTATCCTATCGTTCTGTATTTCATCTAAACATTCATGTATATTAATCCTTTTCTTTTGATTTTTTTTTTCCATTATCATTTCATTTCTTTTTTTCTCTTTTTTGTTTTTACAATTTCATTGTACATGTGTACAATGACAATAAAAGAATTCTTATTCTGATGGAGTTGTGTTGTCATTGGCCTTGGTCCTTTTCTGTTATTGACCATGTATTGTTTTTTGTTTTTTGAAATGAAGGACAAGTTAGGTCATGAAGAAGACATTTGCTTTGCCTAATTACACTGTGTGAAGCTGGATTTATGCACAGTCTACGTCGGAGCCTGTGTTATTGTGATGTTTATACATCTGGCAGTGACGTGAATGCAGGTGAGGCAGGTGATGCCGGGCCTCACCTGCCATCATAGAAAGGAAAAAAAATAAATAAATGAAATGGTTCAATTTATCCCTAGATTTCATTCAACGTAACCTATCCTATGATTAGGATTAAAAAAACGCTGAATTTGATGAAATACTGAGAAGTGACATGTGGTGAGGCACCAGCAGCCTGTGTCTCACCAGGGAATGACCAAAATATGTTCTTTTAAGTAAATTTGCTTTTTGTGTGCTTCAGTCTGTCTGTGTAAAGAATGTGGATATGAGACTTCAGACAGAACCCAGTAACTGTTGACAATCAGATGGTGTGAATAAGATACACCTGTGGGTTCATGTTTGTAAATGTGATTGGGATGAAGTCAGTGGTCAGTGGTCACTGACTTCTGTGTCGTCGCCGTCGCTCACCATTGAGCCGCTCACTATTATCAGTGTTTGTCTGTGTTTACTTCAAACGGTAACAACAGAGTGAGCAGATGTTGCTGCAGTAACACATCAAACACTGTCGCCATCATTTTCTGCTCATAAATGGGAAAGGCACGTGATGCAAACACAGTTGTTGGAGTCTGCAGAGGTCTGCAGAGGTCTGCAGAGGAACTGCAATAGTAGTTAGCTTAGTTACATTTCTGGAGACCCTATGGGTCTGTGTTGACGTGGACACAGAGGCATGAATCCTTAGATCAATGTTCCATCTTACAGAACCCGTCCATGACAACAGAACTCATGATGTCCTACTCTTCTTCTGTGGTTCTAACGTGTTCGTACTCACCAGGCCCGGGCTGTAGTAGCCGGGAAGATACTTCTCACAAATCTGTACCAGACCCCAGAAGGCATCCTGAGCAGAAGCCAAGCAGACGGTGATGTCAGGAGAACAAATAGAACAGTCTTCTGCAGCCATGTCTGAGTGAAACAAACTGGAAGTGTGGGTGAGTGGGAGGGGTGACATACCTCCGCAGGCATGTGCATGAGCAACACAGCAGCAATGGGAGCCTGAGCCTGGCAGTAGCCCTCCTCCGGTCGGTACAGCGTGTACGCCTTGAGAACACGGAACAGGTCCTTCTGCCTGCACCGGGTCACAACACACAACGGTTAGGACAGCGCCTGGCTGACAAACAACGTAGTCAGCAGCTCCACGGTCACTGACATGGAACATGCCGGAAAGTCTGAGCTTACCCGTGTCCTCCCCGCGACACAAACATCTCATGGAAGGGAAACTGACGATGGAGGTCTTTCTCGATGACATCAAGCCATTTGGGGTCTCCTGGCTCGCTATCCAGCTCCTGACATGACACATGGAGGAGAGGAGTGGAGAAGAAGCCAGATGAATTTGAACTTAGCAGCTAATAACCCGGCGATCAAATACAAAGAGGTTTTTGTTATATTGAAAGTGAACAGCAGGGAGGACAGTTTAACAGTTCAATTCAACAAATTCGTCCTCAGGGGGCCGTTCAAAGGAGCAGGCAGAACTCTCAGCCTGGTCCTCTAGTTAATACACATACACATTCATCGACAACTTTAAATGTCTTCTTATCGACATTCACAGGGGAACACGTCAGTGGACGCGACCACACAGAGTAACTCAGTTTCAGTCACAATTTCTGTTGAAATTTAAAAATGAAATGCGTCCAAACGCAGCATCCATGGAGCAGTGAGGAGGAAGTGAAAGAGGAAGATCTCTGACCTGGAACTTTCCTTGGTTCTGCTCTCTCTTCACCTTCCCCCCTGAGAGGTAGAGCCATGCACGGCCACGGAGGGCTGGAGGAATTCCCTTCTGGCACCGCAACCTCACCTAAGCCACAGACATTTACCAAGTTCGAGAGAGAAAAGGAAGCATGTGACAGATGTTTGCACCAAACCACAAACGTCAGCGGTTCTGTGCTGTCCGAGCACTGGACCCATCACTTGGTATTGATCCTGTCTTGTTTTTTGTTTAGACTATACATTTTAGATTGCACTTTGTCTCCATCATATTACACTGTAATTTGACTGACTCCCGGTCATTAACACAGCAAGTTCATCTGACGTACTTCACACTTGGTATGTGGAGTGAAGTTCAGTGTCAAAAGTGCTGCTTTTTACAGACCAGTGTGCTTTGGAATGGGAAAAAAAGCAGCGGTGGAGGGCGGGCTGAGGGATTGGTCAAAGATTTACTACCAACAGTCAGAAGAAACACAGAAACTTCACACTGTGCAGAGACGTGCAGACACTGGAACAGCAGACGAGTGTCCTTGTGGAGACACACAAAGCACAGCTGACTCCTGATAATAATATAAACCAACGCCTTGTTGACACCGACACCTTCATCTACCAGGACATATGTATTCTGATGTAAAGTGCTTTATGCCTTATACAGTATTTAATATTATCATAATAACAATGTTCCTATTATCATAGTACAAATCCTTATTATCACTATAATGTTTTGACCTACAGACTGAACTATATCATTATATCACTGATAAAAAAAAAAGCAATAGTGATCTCATATTCAGGATTCTAATTAGAATTTGTACATACTATACAGTTTATATACTGATGTCATGACAACATTTTGGACAAAAAAAAATCTTAGTTACTGTACATACATTACACATCATTTCCCACCCTTTTTCTAAATATATTTAGCTGCATTAAGTCTTACAAAAAAAATGATGGGGGGGCAGTATTATTTCTGGATAAAACAGACATATGATAATATTTCTGAACCAATAATTTTCTGTAGCCTGGAAGCTCATGACCCTGGATAAACTGGCAGAAACTTGTAAACCCGGGTTTGCCCACAGAGACGCTACTTGGGCGGGCTGCCCAAGTATATTTAGCAAACTGCTTGTTTTCACCAACAGACAACAATCCATTTGAGTTGAAAAATATCGAGATGAAATGACGAGAGGGACGAGGGGGGCTCATGGGGAGGGAGCGTTAACGATGAGCGTACGAACTGGGACAGGCTGAGCAAAAGAACAAGCAAAGGTGCTCATGTTTCCTTCAACCATGCAGGCTAATGTAGAACGAGTGTTTACAGGACGATACAGAACCTGAACACGATAAGAATGCAAGAACCCCCCCAAGACTGAGACTGTGTGTTCCCTGTGGAAGACTGTGTTTGCAGCTAGTGCTCCACCCTGAATATGACACTGTCAATTTGTCACATGGTCATAATGTGATAAAGGGATAGGTTGCGTCCTGCCCTGCTGCTGACTCATGGAAATGAGGTAAAGTCACAGTTTTGTGCTACATTGCCGACAGAGTTTCACACAGAACCAGCTGAGCAAGTAAAGCAGCAAACAATGGTGGTTTCTTGTGCAGCGTCAACTCCAATGCAGCTTTTACCAACTGAACTTGACAAATCCTGTACAGAAGATTTTTTTCTGATGATTACAATAGTAATTTGTATCCTCATTCTTATTGAATTTACAGCTTCCCTCCTGGGGATTAAATATGATTTATATATATATATTTTATCAATCCAATCCAATATACTTTAGGGATAACTATATTTTCAGTCTAATCATGAGTGACAGTTTTACACCCAACAGTGTTGCAATAAAAACATTCATCCTCATTTTCAGATGTTTAATAACATATATATTTTCACTACATCTTGCACAGTTTTCTTTTATCAGAAATGTAAACAGTACTAGCTATCATATGATCTGTCAGGTCATGTGAACGAAACAATAAGGGGTTAATGGGATTGTACCGGTGTCAGCTGCACAACCGGCCTTTACAAAAACCAATGGACATAAAACAAACACAAACAAGAGTTACACTTCATACTGACCTTGTTGAATCTCTTGAGCATCCATTTGTCCCAGTGGTTTAGCATGTCCAGCCACTTCACCTCTCTTTGCCGCAGCACAGATGGAGGCACATCCTGAGCTCTGTGGGCACAACAGAGAAACACTCAATCAATATTTCAACTGAGCAGACAATGGAAATATCTTTGCCTGTTCTTATTTTTTTTGGAAAAGGGACCTTGGCCAGGTGAGTAGTTAGTATATACACACCAACCTGAATAACAGCCACGTCTTATAAACATGCTTTAGAAAAAGAGGTCTTTGTGTGGAAGGATTAACTAAACAAGAAAATCACGCACATGTTGTAAAATCTGTGTGGCCACAGTTCATACAATGCAATCTAAAATGATTCACAAGTAGAGACTGTGCACTTGTTTTGTAGCAAAAATGAAAGATACAAACTGTGGTGTAGCCTGTTTAATGGAAAAACCCTGTTTAAACTCCCGAAAGAGCTGCAGTGTTTGTCTTATGGTGCAATTTCATATAACACAATTATAGACAACCACAAAAAAGGCACGCATTTATTCCCTCTTCAACTAAAACTTTGGTAACATTATGAAAGAGGTCAGACGGTTTACTACACTGTGTAATTATTCTCATCAGCACAAGTTTCTAATTAAAGGGTTCAAAACATCTTCAAAGAACTTATTCCTTCCTCTATTTCAACCAGGCCCGAAATCTTCTGCCTGGTTACTGTGGATCAGTAACGTTACAACAAGCAATGATGTGTTATACTTTACAACAGTGCAAGTTAAATAAACCTCTGGATTTAGGAGCGTCTATAAAAGTGTGAGCCACGAAAGAGGCCCAGCAGCAGGAGCCCAGTCAGTCCGCATAAAGTCCTGAAAACAGGAAGCACAACTTTCACTCACTCCACGCTCCACTCACGTCATGGAAGAAAAAAACAAAACAACAAGAAAAATGGCAAAGAAAACATTCGTTCAAGTAAAGGAATCACTCTATATTCTATGAGAGCCAGGAGTGGATGATGTGTCGTTTGTTTGGTTTGTCTGCTGGCCGCTGCAGATGTTAAACAGCGGGTACAGGAACACGTCATGCCACGCAGCTGTCTGGAGCTCACCTGAGCTCCGCAACAACCACTTTATCATACGTTTGCGTGTGTTAAATTAGCTGCAGATCAATCGGATGCGGTTAAGTTGCATATATTTGACAATTGTAGATCAAATACACTTACGATTCCTCCGAGTACTGCTGTGCTCCGCCAATAAATCCATATTTGTCAGTTTGTCTGCTGCTCGTGAAGCCATTGATCTCCGAGTCGGATCCCAGTGAGCTTTCGTCGTCCACTCGGCTGCTGCTAATAGTCCGGATACTCATCCTGTCCTCGGACTGACGACCGTTCTCTATTTTGGCCATTATAACGCTTGCTAATTCCGACAGCTAGCTGGCTAGTCCCGGTAGCTAACGTCAGCGAGCTCGCTGACAGCCAGAAGTCAAAACTGCTCCTCGGGATACGCTGGTGAATCAAACGTGCCGGGCGCCATTATTCCTTAACGCTTCCCATCGAGTATTCTTGTATAAAACTGCACCTACCGTTGCGCCACAATTGCCATGCCATTTACGCCGATTCTGCGCTTGCTAGCTGGTTTAACAACAACAGTCGCGAGGTTTAACATTAACTAGCTAGGTTGCTAATATAAAGTTAGCAGATCGTACCAACACAACCGACACCTACTCTACCTTCAACTAGCGCTGTGCTATCAGTTTGTTCTACGTGTTTGCAATTTACTACCCACTTTATGTAGCTACTTAAATACGGCGAACGCCAACAATCGCTACGCCCGGTGTCATGTCAACCAGTGTTCCCGACAGATTCCGCCCCGGTCGTTGATCCATTCCAGTGGTGCTGCTGTGATTGTGGTCAGACGATACCATTTCCCCTAGCGGCTGCTTTTGGAAGTACATGCATCTGTGTGGAAAATGCCCTGCCCTGCCCCTCCTGTTCTTAGGACTGAGTTAGTAACTCTACTTATGAATTATGTTATTCATCAATACTAACGTTCAAATTAACAAAAGGAGACATGAAGTATTTTTAGAGATTTTTAATGAATATCCATTATGGAGAAAATGAACAATACTACAGACATAAGCCAGTGGCCACTTGGCATCCTAAAAATAGGTACAACATGTTCTTAAACACACTATTGGATCAAAGTAGAATATGCAACATAAAATGACATGACTAAAGTCAGGGATTACTTGAAAACACATGAACTCTTTTTGCCTCTTGTGGCATGGATCACTTCTTTCGTCCACCTCTCTCTTTCAATGCCAGGTGAATGACTGAACCATTGTTCATGTTGTAATAAGCCAGAGAGTTGGAATCCTTGATGAAAATGCCCTATAGAAAGGAGGATACACTTCATCAGTCAGTGGCTGAGATGTAGCTTTCCCCATTATTGTTTCACATCAAAGTAAATATAAGCTTACCTCATACTGTAACTTCTGTTTTCCTGCTGGCATGCCTGTGGCTTCATGGATTTTGACTTTAATGACAGACACCTGAGGGGACAGCAAGATCAACACCCATTGCGGATGTGGAAGGTCGGCTCATTTCATATTTGCTACAAACAAGGTCGGTCATACATACCTGGTCTGTGAGTGGGACAGTGAAATTCAGCACTTGGCCATTCAGCTTCCATTCACTCTTATCCTGCATGTTGGGGACCTGAACTTTGACTGCCACAGGTCCCTAAAGAGAAACATTAAAAACACACAAAAGCTCAAGTTAAGACCGACCAAGATATCCAGTGCAGGTATTTGCATTTAACATCTGAAAAAATACATGTCTACTTCATGTTCACCATTCATAAGGTAATTATGAGGTGTTATTTTTAAAGTTGTATTTTATTTGAGTGCCTCTAAGGAAATGTTTCAGTTGAAAACAAACCTTGTTTCTACGAAGAAATTCTTCCTCTGGAATGAGGTTGTCTTCTGTCTTCATCTTCTTGTTGATGGGCTCGTCGTCGTGAGGTGGGGGCGGATGGGATGGTGGTGCGGGCACAGCACTCGGAGGCTGTGGCACTGGAGGAGCAGGGACAAACGCTAGAGGGAAGGAAGACGTTCAAAGAAGCACAAACAATGAGTAATGAGATCTTTATCTAGAGAGAATGTTTCAGCCTTCCACAAGTTCATTCCCACAACACCAGGTATTTATTGTCAGTGTTTCTAACTGCAGTGACATACCAGCTGGAACAACCATGGGCGGAGGTCTGGGTGCCATCATGTGAGGCGCCGATGGTGGCATAGGAACCACATTAATGCGTGGAGCAGGTATCATGGGAGGCATTGATGTTATCACTTGTCCCGGTGCGAGGCGCACCACAGGGGTCACTGGTGGCCGTGGAATCACAGGTACAGCGGACAGCAGAGTGGTGCGCACTGGAGGAGCCATCTGGAAAAGAGCAGTGTGTCATACATGATATATGCAAAAACTAATACCCCAATCCTTGCAGACTGATTTATTTTTTTTTCCCTTAACTGTTCTTACTGAGGAGGGTAAGCGTGGCACTGATGTGACTGGAGGGGCAGGTTTCGGCAAACTGATTGCAGATGAGGGCATGGGAGGTGGGTGGTGGATTTCACTGGGCTTGCTCGGACCAATTTTCTCTTTTGTGTCATCCTCTCCCACGAGCCCTTTGGCCTTGTGAATGGCTTCAATCTGCTCCTGCAGAGTGATGTTGGCCTGTGCTGCCTGCTGAGTACGTGCCATGCTGCCAGAGTGGCCGTCCCAGGTAACCTGGAGGGGGGCGGGGGCGGGGGGGGGCGGGCGCGGAACATCAGAAACGTCAGAGAAAAAACAACAAGCAATCTGTTTAGGACATAGTCCTAAAACTTACCTTCTCTTCAGGCTTCTGGATTTCTTCTTCTCCAATCTTCTTACCAATGGCCGTCTCTTCCACACCAAAGATATCGGTACGCCTCTCGGCCAGCTGTTTCAAGCTGCTCTCAATATCCAGACCAGGGGCGTAGACCTCGTCTTCAGTCTGCCGGTCTCTGATGCTGCGGTCCCTTTGCTCCAGCCAACGTGGATCCAGCAAACCGATACGCATGTGTTCTTGCATTTTACTGGCTGGGATCTTTTCACCAGTGATTGGTGAAATGAGGTACTCATCTGAAACTGGGAGCGATGGCAGAGGCTTGGAAGCTGAAAAAACAAACAAACAAAAAAAAAGTTGGCATGAGATTATAAACAACACTGATACATCATCAGGAGTCCCTGGCTGTGTAAGCGAACGAAGTCGGAGGTCTGCGTTACCTTTGGGATCGTAGTCTTTACGAATAATAACCTGGTCTGGAGTTGGGGGCAGTGGGGGCGGCATGGGGTTGTCTGGTGGGAGTGGTGCTTTCATGCCATCATCATCATCATCAGATCCCTGAAGAAGGGGGGGAGAAGTTTATAGTTATGCAAGTTCACCTAAATTTACTTTATACTACACTAACAGAAAACATACTAAAACTGTGTACAGGTATTTGTTGTCTGGATGAGGGAATGATACACCCGAAGAATCTTGACTGCACATCAGGGTTGTGGGAATTAAAATAAGGCAGCAGAATTTTTTTTTCTAACTTTGACTTTGTCAATTCAAACAATGTTCTACCTATAAACTACTGTGAAACTGTACAAGACATGACTGTAACCAGGTGTCCTCCTACCTCATCCATGTCCTGAAGCTGTGTGTCCTGATCAGGCTGTGAGGGCTGGCCTCCAGTCCGACGCTCCCGTTCATCCTCCTCATCCTCGCTTTCCACCTCCATTTCCACCTCCTCACTCTCTCCATACTTCTCATATCGCTCTTGGATGAGGATGCGTGCACCAAGCTCCTCTGGTGTGGTCGGCGGTGGGAAGTGGCCTATGGAAGTACAGATAGTGCAGAATAATACACAGTGAGCCATAACATGTGGTTTAACACAGACAATGCTATTGACTAATTAATGTGTATGCACAGATGGAGGTTCAGATGAAAACGATTGTATCACCTTGCTCATTGGGCTGGAAGTCGACTGTCTCGACCACCACAAAGTCATGCCAGTCGATCTGAGCGTATGCTACTCGCTCTCTCTCTCTTTCCTCTTCCTCCTTCTTTCTCTCCCGCTCCTGGAACTTTGCCCACTCAACACGGTATCTGACCTGGTGGTGATGCGGGGGGAGAGCTGATTAACACAGGGAAAGGACAGGATGTTTGTAAGAAACACTCCAACGGGGCTCATACCTGGTCCATAACCTCTTTTGGATTCTCAGCTTCCCTCTTGAGCTTGTTCAACAGGCCTTTGGGTGGAATAAGAATCTCCAAGGTGGAAGCAAACAGCTTGACATTAAAAACAAGCTGAGAACGAAAACTGAAACAATAATAATAATTTGCCATTGTTTACCTTTGTGTACTGCTCAACTAATTTGGTGAAGTAGTTGAAAAGGCTGTGCTGGGGCCGCAAAAAATCAAACTGGTAGTTCCTCTGTTCTTTCTGCATGAGCTGAGTGAGAAACTGGCGGCCGTTACGGGCAACGAACTGGGCAGTGAGCTTGACCACATCCAGATCAAATGCTGAGATGGACGGAGGATCAGCAATGAACTCAAACTCAGGAGGTGGCTCTTTTGGGATCACTGCCTCTTGTATCACCTGAACCTTTTGACAGTTTATGAAACATTAGTACCTTTAGTAACTGGTAAATGAGTGAAAATGTATGAATACAATAAGTAAATGTCTCACTTTCTGTGGAAGCTGCTGGGACTGTTGCATGGCCTGCTGCATGACCTTTGGAACAGCTGCAGATGGTTCCTGGGCTTTGCCCTCCTTAAATTCATTGACCTTGTGTCGGTAATAGGCATGATACGGATCGTTGGGGTTGAGGAAATTAAACTTTGGATTGTTGATCTCATTCTGTCTGATTCTTGCTTCAAATTCTGGCCCATTCCTGGAAAATAATGAGTCAGTGTTGTTACGGATACAATATGGTCAACATTTCAGCTTTTTTTAAATCAAGGGATACATTTAAAACATGGGATGAAACCAACCTGGCAACAAAACTTGCAGTTTTGTCAACGATGTTTCGAACCTCAGGTGGTGGATAAATTATACCAACTATGGGTTTGGTGGCTGGGGTTTCTTCTGCTGCTCCATCATTCTGTTGGAAATGTTTGCGTTAGTCTCAACGCATTGCGCAGCATTTATAAACAAAACGAATAGATAAATACGCATGTACATACTAAGGCCATTATTGCCCGATTACACTCTGACAATGAGTGTGTGGAACAGATAACAGAAAACAACTAGTGTGCGTCAATACAATTTATTGACGTTCCTAAGATGTCTAACTACCTTCAGGTATTACGGTTATTAGATATATTACCACTAATAACCATTGCATAAGGCCACGAATGAACGAAGCCTAGAAATCTAAATCTAAATACAATTTAACGTGTTTCTCGTTTTTTAGTTTCCAAATTAGGTTGAGCCAGGCCATTAATTCCCCACAATAGCAATAAGTTAGCTAACTTGCTAACACTAGGTAGCTTGCTAACACTGACTAGCTTTCTACACCAGTTACCTTGTTGGGTTCCATCGGAACTATCTGAACGGGAACCGGTGGCATGGCTGCGTCTCTATAAGCGGCTGGTAACCTACACACAAACTAGGAATTGCAAATGTTTTGTACTGTTATGCAATTGCTGACATGTACGCAGTTAGCAGTAGCTAGCGCCCAAAAGTGGCGGTGGCTGCGTCGTGCTTTCGTTGACCGAATTTCTAAATGGAGACGTTTTACTTCCGGACACATGTCGCAAAGCATTATGGAACTTGTAGTTAGTGATGTACCAACGAGGCAACGAGACAATTAAATTGTATCTAAAATAATTTCATTCATTCCGTGTCCGTATAGTGGCGAAATTATAAACATTAATTATATGTATTAATGGCAGACTTTAATGGCCATGTAGGGGAAGGGAACCGGGGTGATGAGGAGGTGATGGGCAGGTTTGGTCTTAGGGAGAGGAACGTGGAAGGA
>JBBMJM010000021.1:4866805-4876933 GCA_037832705.1 Centriscus cristatus | reverse complement strand
GTTAAAAAAAAAGAAAACAGTCCTCGGCTTTATTTCCCAGGCGTGTTGTGCCTGTCAAGGATTTCACCTAAAATAAAGATAATTAAAGGATAAAAACACATGGAAATAAAGATGAAAATAGAATAAAATAAAATACGCTCTCATTATACTACATTGGGAAATTAAATAAGTGAATAAATAAATAAATATAGATAAATGTGATAACGTCTTCAGCGCCATTGTGTCGTGGTCATAAATTATTTGGAGGCCCGTTGGTCCTCTGAGCTCGGCTGGTCGCTGTCCGTGGTGCTCAAGCGCTGTTGCCATGGGTCCACTACAGAGAAAGGGAACAGGCTATTTTTACTCTTGCATGTGCTGCAAGCAGATTGTGGTTCAAAGACGAGCATCAGAGGGGGTGTGGAGAGGGACTTCCTCCCCGAGGCCAGGTGTGGGCTGGACAAAGGGCGTCACAGCATGCTTGGCCTCAGACCCCGTTTTGATCTCTGACTTTCACATACGCCGTCACGTCTACTCTGTCAGGTACGACAGACGTTAAACCGAAGTGTTTGATTGGTTGTCAGGCATTACAAAGTGTTGGCAACCTGGGCCTTCAGCTGGGACACGGGAAGGAGCAGTGGATGGCGCCTCTCCACCCAATCATCCTCCGCAGCGTGGCGTCCGTCAAAGACTTCCTGGACAAGCTGATCGACGTGGACGTCGGTAAGGCAGACCGCAGTGGACGCACTGAGCAGGCCGGCTGACGGTGGAGTAGTATCTCATCTGATATCTGGACGAGGTCGAACAATGCTCCTCAATGCTGAAATATTCATTAATGGCCTGGAAGCGCCGGAGTCAGAAGCCACAGATGCTCGTAGACGCCTCACTGGGCACCGACGTGTCTCGGTTGTTTGCTTCACCATCACATGTCAGTGGGTCTTTTGTCATGAAACATCTTCCTCCTCTGACATATCGTGTTTCCGCCTCCCTCTGCACATCACACCCACTCTGCTCCCGAAAAGGCCAGTTTGACATTTGATGCTCTTTGGGCGGATTTGTCAAACAGACGAGGAAGCTCGTCCCACCTCTTTAAAGTTCTGACGCCGGCGGATGGAAAACTGCTGACGAGTCATGTGACTTCACAATCAGATTTCATTTTCATGTCCAGAGAAACATATATAAATACACATATCAAATTGTTCTGGAAATTCAGTTAAATGTGACTTGTGACACTGGTGAAGAAAGCTAGGTAAATATATTCCATTTGTTAAATTAAATGAAAACAGTCAATTGGAACAGGGTTTCTGAGATGTGAGGTGGCCCCCTGAGCGCCCCCGTCCTCCTTCTCCACTGTGTTGCAGTGTCTGAGGCGCCACAGAGAGCAGTGTTCCTGCCCTCGGTGACGGTGAAAGAGGGCTACCTCCACAAACACAAAGCAGAAGGATCCCAGCTGCTTTCCCGCTTCGCCTTCAAGAAACGTTACTTCTGGTTGACGAGTGAGAACCTCTCGTATGCGAAGACGTCTGACTGGCAGGTCGGTGCTCAGCAGTTCTTTGAATATATCGCTCATATCACTCCAGAGAGGAGACGTGACTCATCCATGATTAGAAGCTCGTGGTGATCAGGACTAAACATTCTCGTCGTTCTGTGTTGTTCTCCTTGCAAGAACATTTTTTATTATTGTTGTTATTATTTCCGCGTGGTGGGTGTCCAACCTTGTGATAATGTTCTCTCTGTGGACCATCCAGAGACCGGGGGGGTGGTGGTAAACACCCGTCTTTGTGTGACTGGAATAAAGGCCAGGGGTAATTAGAGGCTGTGGATATTCATGCTAACATTGCAAATCAGATCGCAGACAATGTCCAGGCCCCCTGTCCTCCATGCTGCAGCTCGGGGTCCCATCGGAGGCAGCTGATTTACACTTTAAAGTGGACCTGATCTCATCTTCACTTCCTCCGTGGCTCACGCACCTTCTCATGGAGAGATGAGAAGACATCGTGTCAGACGCAGCAGCAGCAGCAGCGTTAATTAGCCTGTGATCTGACGTCACTTTCGCTCCATTCAGACCGTCCCTGTCAGATCGGCAGCGTGACCCATCGTCACCAGCCGGCTCACACTTGTGTTAATTGGGTTTGTTGAATTATTGCAGGTGCGCTCCTCCATCCCCATTCAGTGCGTTTGTGTCGTGGAGAGGGTGGACGAAAATGCCTTTCAGCAGCAGAACGTAATGCAGGTCATCACCCAGGACACCGACGGGCACCTGCACACCATGTACATCCAGTGCAAGGTGCTTTGGTACTGACACCAGCCGCTCAAGAACACAGTTCTGCTCTACCTGCCTCGCGATCAGTCAACCTTTGCACAGACCGTGTTCAGACATGCTGCTGTGATTTGCAGATGCATCATTCCACAGGGATTATAAGTGAAGAGAAGTCCTGTTTTTCAGTAACAGATATACTGATGTTTCTGTAAATCCAGTGTTACCGTTTATGCAAGAGGATTAGGAACACATGAGTGAGGTCAGTACGTAGTCATTTGTTTGAGTTCAGAGACAAAAGTCAGAATTCAAAGATAAAAAGTCTGAATTCGGATTTAAAATTAAATGAAATTAAAAAAAAAATCAGAGGCAAGTGAGATCAGGTTATAATCATGTAATCATCTATTTAAAATAAACAAATGGAGTGAGATTAGAATGTATTAATACATGAGTTCTGAGGAAAGAAATACATACATGTTGATCTCGCTCATTTGGGCACTAAACTTCCTCCAGACACTTTACTAAGGCGCCTGTTCATTCAGCGTATGGCAGCAGGTGTTCAGGGTTCAGAGGGTTAGTTTTTAAAATGAATGGTTTGATTGTGTCTCAACAGCACGTGAACGAGCTGAACCAGTGGCTGTCAGCTATCAGGAAAGTCAGCATCGACAACGAGCGCATGCTGCCGTCTTTCCACCCGGGGGCTCATCGCAGCGGCAAGTGGACGTGCTGCCTGCAGACAGACCGAGCTGGTAATCCCGCTTCGTTCACGCCCCCTAACGCTGCATCTGCCCAACCTCCAGTTAACACACATGCAGGTTTACAGTGGAGAGTTTGCTCTGTTGATGGTCACACTAATTAATAAAAAAGGACTGTAATCAGTTACAATACTGGACACAAATATCATTTCATTACTGTTTCCTTACAATTTCTGCAAAAACCTAGTCTCTATATTTACTAATATTGTTTTGTCCTGATTTAGTGTGTCGATAAATGAATGCTAATGATGTGTTCAATGATTTTAAATCAGTTTGACAGTAGTCAGTGTCAATGTTGTTGGAAATCCAAACATAAAACAATTGAAAGAGCTGAGAACGTTAGTTCTAGTTGTATTACTTGGATAAAGTCGTTGAAATAGTTACACAGCTGGGGGGTACGTGTCATTAGAACCCATAACATTCCCCAACAGCCAGTAGGGTGTTAATAATTCACATAGGACAGGTTCACGTTGGATTGGAAGGACAAAAGACGACTGTTCACTCATTTGTCTTGCTGCTGATCCCAGTTACAGGCTGCAGCAGAACCCACTCGGCTGTGACGCTGGGCGACTGGAGTGACCCGTTAGATCCGGACGTGGAGACGCAAACCATTTACAAGCAGCTTCTCCAGGGAAGAGACAAACTCAGGTGAGTGTATGTCCCCAGACTGGACACCAGAGGTCAGTGTCGTAACACACAATCGATGGACGCTTCCGTCTGCTGCTGCAGGAAAAAGTATGTGGAGAAGCCAGGAGCTGATGAGATGGCTGGTAATGAAGACAAAATCCACTCGGACATTCACACAGGTTAGAGGGACAATTCAAACGGTTGATTTGTGAAACACTAAGATCTGTGGGTGAAACTTTAGCATCATTCAATTCAATAACGTTTCACGCCCCCCCCCCGTGGCTGTGTTTCCTCCTCGTAGACGGAGCAGAATGCAACGTTCATGTGCCGAAGCCCGGTCAGAGCGTCGCCACCCGGCTGCTGGCGGTGATCGAGGATCTGGAGCGGGCTCACGCCACCTTCCAGTGCAGAGAGGAGGAGGAAGCCACCGGCGTCATCCTCAATCCGTAGATCCGACTGCGACTGGGTTCATTGTTCGTCTGACATTTATTCTCTTTAGTGTCAGAGAGGGAAGAAAAATGGCCTCAGAGTTTTAGCATCGATCCATCGTTCCTGATGAAAAGGTCAGAGGTCGTGGTGCCTCTTCTGAATCATTTCTTTGTGCCGGGGAGTCTGCGGTGACACTAAAGGACATTGACGGATGGTTTACAGTCTCATAAAAGAGAGTTCTCTCCCATTTTTTTTTTTTTTTTACTCCTTTGGAATTCTGTACAGGTCCCCAGTCCCATTTTTATGCAAACAGCTCGTTGTCTTGTACTCGACAGTATCAGAATATGCTTTGATTTTCTGTGATGGAGCTTTCGTACGGCGTTCTTTGACTTCAGCTCAGGCCGGAGCACCACCCATCGATGGAACACCAGTAAACAGGACTCGACCTGTTTTCAATATTTGCTTTGTGACATAACTTCGGTGTTTCTGCCCGTCAAACATTTGGCCCCGATGTAATTTTCAGTTGTCGTGTGCGACGTTGAAGTCGTATAGGTAACATTTACCTGTGGAATATCACGTTCAAAGCGTAGAGATGATCGTTTCAGTCCAACTGAGACACAATGAGAATGTACAACACCCCAATTTGACGACTCTTCAGAATCAGAATGTGTTTGAGATGCCAAAGTAGATTTTGAAATAAAAGACTCAAAAGGAAAAGGAAACGCTGTGGTGAACGTCTGAGTGGTTGAATATTATTCAGGACAGTGACAGGACGATTTCCTGTAAACTCAACGCAACATCATTCATGTTTGCGTCTGTAGAGATACCTCACAGTAAAGACATTAAAGGGGCATTCTGCAGATTAATGTCTAACGTGCCGTACTACTCAGAACAAAGATATTTCGAAATGAAGTCATGGAGACGACCTGAAAGGGGGTGAAACCTGAAAATGTTCAGTCAAATGTTCGGCTTCTGCTTCTTGTCTCCTATTCTCATGTTTTGTTTTGTTTCTCCAGGAAATTCATAGATGTGTGTGCGCTGCATCACGGACACACACGCTTTCTCTTAAACACCACGGAAACCTTATCGTACTAAGCAGCTACTCTGCTGCCTTAACAGGAAATCACTGTACATTCATTCCTTCATTGGTGGTATCACTGATCCTGGAGCAGCCTCAGTGAGTCACGCCTGCCACGCTTCCCCAGGTTCAAACGACTGGTTTAATCAAATCACCTGCACCTGAATCAACAGAATCATAAACGCTGCCACTAAAAAGCCCGCCAGCCTTATTTCAATGCAAATGAGAGTCCACTCACCTGTGGTCGCCCTGCAAACTGCTCGTTAGGCAGGAGAGGTGAGGCTGGGGCGGGGGGGGGGTGTCAGCTGTCCCACTGGACCGAGCTCAGCGCCGCTGACAGAAAATGACCATAAAGCAGATTTACTGCCAGCGAGTGCTGTCGACGCTGCACCTCAATCATTCCTAATGAGCTAGCAGGTCTGGAAACAAGAGCTGGTGGAGCTGAGAGAAGAAGACACGACGAAGAAGAAGATGAAGGAGGAAGCTGACGAGAGGTCAAACAAACTGCCCCTGCGGGGGGGGGGGCACATTTATTTTTCCACAAGAAACACACAAACATGCAACGATGTCATCACAATTGAGTAAAGACCGATAGATTAGGAAGCCCTTTATAGATCTGACTCTTGCTTTGAACTCTTCTCTTATTGTGCATCTCCAGCAGCTTCATGTCGCCACCGCCAAAGAGAGGTGAACTCCAGACGTGAAATGTCAATTCGGTTCGACGCGGTGGGAGGAGAAGCCGCCCGACACTGCGGCGGCGGCCCCCCTGGGTGACATCGGCACGCCCAGCATACAACGTATCATGACACTGCTCACACTTTGGTTGACATGCACCTGACTGCGTCTTCAAAGGACGTGACGCACGCATTCGCACGGACAAACGGACACAGACACGTCGGAGCCTCCGCGTGTCCACAGTCGCTCAGGCTGCAGTGGACACGAGCGCGTCCGTGGGAACTTCAGATGTGGACAGAGTGGTCTCATCCCACTTTGGAGCAAAAAGGGGGGAAAACAGAACATCAGCTCTTAAAAAGACAAATACAGCAACGTCATGTCAGAGTTTTGAAAGACAATCATTGAGAAAAGAAGACGTCAAAAATATATGTTTTCTAAAACATCCATGAAGAAAAAACACAGACTTCCTGCTACAAGTAAATCAGGCATCAGCTCGTAAAAATAGCAAATTGCATAAACACCATCTCTCACTATCGCTCTTCTAATCAAACACCGAACCGTGTTTTCAGCATCGTCCCCATAGACGTCTGTACACACCTGAAGAGCTAAAGGGCCTTTCTTCCGACAGGAGGAGTCAAAGAAGCAAACATTTGGATTTCGCTAGTTCGTGAAACTTCACTCGACGTGGAAAATTCCCTGATAGTTCAGAAGCGCTTTCTCCCGCTGTTCACACGGCCGTCGGAAAGCAGCGAGGGACGAAACCGGAGATGGGACCGTTGGCGACAACCGGGTCAAAAATCAAACATCAATAATGTCGGTTTGTCGTCAGCAGGTTCGGACTGACACGAAACACGGGAGAGACGTTTTAAAGCCACTGAGTTCCAGGTTAAGAATCTAGTATATAAATATAGCACGACACACTCTTATGAATATACCACTTCAAACATCTGTAGCTAATATATCTATGTACATTTATGACAAACAGCTGCTTCGTTTGGACGACTGGTGACCCAAGTATGTGACATCATCTCTTTCTCAAACACACCTTGTGCACTTCAAACAAGAGAAGGTGTGAAAAGACCCAAAATAAAACCCATCCACAAAAAAAAAAAAAAAAAAAAAAAAATTAAATCATAATAGTGGAAAGATGCAACGTCATCATGTACTAACCCTTTAAAACATGAGACTGGAGGAGCTGATGGTTCACCAGTGGTCGAGTTTGCATATATTAAATCTGCCTTCAGAACACACACCTTCAGAAAACAGACAAGACACGTCCGAAACACAACGTGCACCTTCACACGCACACGCACATCGCAAATAAACATGATTACAAAGAGCTTTTTAAAGCCTTTCAAACATCTGAGCTCAGCTTGTCTGTGAGTAAATCCCACGACACTCAAGTCTCGGATTATTTGCATCTGATACTCAACTGCTCAAAAAAACAACAACCCATAATGCTGAGTCTGCCAGTTCTCCTGTCGTGGACAAGTAGCAGGAGAGAAATGGCCCATTTGGGGGAGGGGGATGGGGGATGGTCATTTTCATGCTGCTAAAGCCCCCCCAGCCCCAGCCCCAGCGTAATGAAGACACACATCCAGTATTTCTTAGAGTCCCCCAGAGGCTCATCGACAGATTTTACATTAGGAACGACAGCAGAATACGCAAACACAACTCGTGGTATGAGACGTCCATCACATGTTGCACATGTTCCAACGGTCCCTGACATATCGACAAATCCACCTCTGTCACTTTATTCCACGTATTCCCGTGCCCGTGTACAGAGACGATCCTTTGTACATATTGAACTCACTGTTGACTCACATCCCGTTTGAATTTATGGAAGATTCCCTCCGCAGAGCTCCTCCAGTATACGCATCTGTCAGAGCAACTTCACAAACCCATTCTGTTGTCGCAAATACAATTTCAGATATTTTCTTACAAAGAAGTGAGTCCAAGCTGTTGCCGTAAAGTGCTATGGAAGACTTGATTCGCTCCAAAGTCCACGTCAACATCGCTCGTTGAACTACGCGACATATTCACGAGTTCTGTCAGTGTGTCAGGCTGCAGCAGCCGAGAGGCCCCAACCACTCCGAGCGCGCTCGCACGTGGAAGGACAAGTCAAACGGTTAGAGCTGCAGGTGAAGAAAGCCTCCAATTTGTTCCCTTCAAGGACGGGCGGCGTGTTACTGCCTCTGAGCACGCCTTCACACACTGTCATGTCCGTGATGGATCGCGCCTGCGTTTGCTCCGGCAGGGAGAACAACAACACCAAATTTATATTCACGTCAGCAAAACAAATGAGTCCAGCCGCGGAGAACGGCTCGTCTACGACGTCATAGACGCAGACCTGCACTCCTTCAGGGAAACACAACAAACGCCACATTCAGGCTTTGAACGTCATTTCTGGAGCAAAGGCTATCAGAACTGGCTTTGTCCCGCTGTACTCTTGTGTTGTCACATACATAACAACTCAAGCAGTGTGGGGAAATGCAGGAAATCAGTAACATGTATGTACCTATGTCGGCAAAACGAGTTATCCTTCATAAACATGCTACTGCCATCTACTCTGAACAGATGTCCTTGAACGCATCAGCAAACGCTGTACAAATGACCATTTTCCTTCCTTGACAAAACAGGAAATATGGAATATGCCAGAACTAACCCTATAAACAATAAATATAGATCAGTGGCATCCATGTGTCAACGACACAACGTCCAAACTGACGGCGACCCTTCCCCCTTCACACAGTCCAGAAGTAGAACACAACACCGATACTTCACAGCCCCGCAGCTTGTTGGGAACGAGTTCATGCACGACGACGTCTGACCTGCTGCATCAGTCAGTCCGCACGTGGTCAAAATCCTTCAAAACTCCTTACATGTTAGAGACTTGTGGTGGGGGCGTCAATCAATGAACATCTCTTGTAAGATGAATAAATTAAGTGTCTATCACCAACAAACCCACTGCTGTTATGAAGCCGAGCCGGTCTGAGTCACACTGTCGACCTTTACTTCACCTCTTCGCTGTCGCTGAAGTGCAGACGAGCAGCGGCAGTTTGGATCTTAAAGGGTTAAAGAACCATAAGACACAACCGTCACGTTGTCCTTAACACCCCTCGCCGGCCGACACGCTCAATGATCAAAATTGCATCATCGAAATAAAGAATATGATCAGAACAATTGAGTCATTGTGTGTCTTTTTATTTGTGGGACGCGGGGCTCAGGTGGGCCTCAGTCCTTCAGGTTGTCCTCGGCGACACCCTGGGCCGACAGCTCGGTCAGGACGTTGTCCAGGTAGTTGGGGTCGGGGTAGCCGTGGCCGGTCAGGTTGGAGCCGAACTCCGTCTTGTGGTGGATCTCGTTCCACACCACCGTGTCCGACTCGCCCGTGGTGTTGGACGTGCCGATGGTGAAGATGAGGCGACGGTCCCAGGCCATGATCAGGAGCTTCAGGACCTGGACACACAGACCGGGAGGGTGAAAGGGGGGGCGGGGGCAGGGGGGGTGTCGGGGGGGCAAGGTCGCATCGTAAAATCAAGGTTCTCGCGCTTCATAAAATGTCAGACTGCCTGACCCTGACTTTACATAAAGCACTGATGGACTGAGCACAGTGCACATTTATACCGTCGGTACATCTTCATAAACGACATTTAACCTTGTCTGTGACGGTCATTGAACGCATCACTCGTACTTGAACTTGTCATTTCCATTTCCCCGCCATGAACCCAACATCTAAAAACGCCACAAACTAATAAGAAGGTTCCTTAGACTTTTTCTCTGTGATGTCCAGCTGTTCTCTGCTGCTGGATCTCACCTTCCTGCCTTTCTCGGTGTCAGGAAGGTAGCAATGACGAGGGAAACCTCGGGCACTGAACTTCTTTCCAGGATTTGGGTGCTCATGGGTCTGAAAACAAACAAAGGTTCCTCAAACACAAAACATTATATCCGTCAATGATCTATATTTATACGTGTATATCTGATATGTCACTGGAGACTTTATGAGGGGGTGTGTCAAACTGAAAACAGTCAGCTGATGACGCTTCCATCCCTGTCCGCCGAGCTTCACCAGGCTTCAGACAGTTCCCACCTGGATGCCGGCAGGAATGTCGTAGACGATGCGGATAGTCTTGGAGTCTGGGTATCCGGGCAGGCAGTGGGGGATGATGTGGTACTCCATCTTCCCGGGCGGCTGAGTTCCTGTCTTCTCCCCGTAGATGCTCTTACATGTGGGGCACTGAAGACTTCCGTCCTGGTATGTGGAGAAAAGAAAGGCAAAGGAGGCAAAAAGGAGCATCACAACCACACCAGATGTATGCATGTGTAAAGTC
>JBBMJM010000021.1:4823755-4826391 GCA_037832705.1 Centriscus cristatus | reverse complement strand
ATCCCTCATCCCTCATCCCTCATCACTCATCCCTCATCCCTCATCCCTCATCTCTCATCGCTCATCCCTCATCCCTCATCCCTCATCTCTCATCCCTCATCCCTCATCCCTCATCTCTCATCCCTTATCCCTTATCCCTCATCCCTCATCCCTCATCCCTCAGCACCGTGCTGCATGAAGTAGCACGATCTCAGAGAGCACACGCATGTTCTTCTCAGAACAGCAGCCTCCATAAACGTAATTCGTGTGAAACAAGCAAGGAACAATAATGTTTAACAAATCTAATTTTACTACAGCTCGTCGGTTTTTATTGAGGTCAAAGGTCATTGTTGCTTTGAATGTGCTCATGTGTCACCTTCTTCCTGATACACTGGTGATCATCCAGACGTGATCCCAACAAAGTCATTGTCTTCAACCTGTGCAGGTGGACTTTGTGCGGAGTGTGACAGCAGGAGACCACCTTCGGGAGGAGGAGCACATGGCCTTGGAAACGCTACTGGCAAATGTTCCCCAGTCCCAAACGGTGAAGAGCAACAGTCTGGAACATACCCCGTCCAACACGCCCCAGCTCTCCCCAGCTACCACCCCTGCCACCAAGAAGAACAGACTCCCCATCGGTAACTACCTCTGCGTCACCGATGGGATCACTGTGTCTCAGTATGATGCAAAGCCTTGTAATCCATTGATGGTGGCTGTTTGCTTTGTAGGGATATTGTCGTTCTAAACTTGTATCGAGTGCAGAATAGCAACATTTTACCTAATGAGAGGCAGAGTAAACAAGTGGAGTGGGGAATTGTGGTGAGAGGCCTGTGCTGTTTAGGAAGCTAATGAGTGTCTCGGCTTGTTATAAAGATAATTAGCACGGCCTGGATTGAGGCTCAATTACAGAAATGACAACCAATTAAATGACCAAATATAAATGAACTCATTTTAATTGGAATGGATGGAGAAAAATGCAAAGACTTCCTTCATTAGCATTTTCAAGACAAACGATTGTGTAGCTGCTCCCTCTTAATTACAAATGAAGCACTTGTGTTGGCGTCTCTGAAACGTGACATTTATAGATTCGGCCTTGAAATACGGAGATGAAATGTTGAGATGTGCTCTGTGTTCTGTCTCTTAACTCCTGCTGCCAATGAACGACCAGGACAACACTTAGCTGCTATAACGTCTTGGGACCCCACCAGCACCACTCTGTCCGCTCACATACCATTAGTAACCCCTTTTGGTGGGTAGCTGCTTGTCAGTGGAGTTCCAGCCGGTCAAAACAAACCGTGTCTTGTCTGTGTTGTTCCACCCACACGATCAGCGCATGCACACAACTGCACATTATTCACGCTGATACCCTGATACCTCCATGCCCGCCCTGCTCGGCGCAGTGCTTTGGTTCATTATTTGGCCTCCGATGTGCACTCATTCCATTTACCCTTTTTGCTTCTTTTGTCAGTATATCATTAATAAATAGAGGTCTCGCCTCCTGGTCTTTGCTGGAATGTGCCAGGAAACGAGACAACTAGTATGAATTCATCATAAAATCACACAGGCTCTGCGCTGGTGTGTTTGTATTTCCTCACACACACGTGGCATTCACTTACCTCTTAGAGAGCAAAAGCTGACCACGCTGACTTGATTTTCAATGATTATTTTGTGTCTTTATGGGGAGTGTCTTTATTAACTAAAATCACGCCTCCCTGGCATTGAACTGTTGGCGTGTGAGTGGAATCAAACCAAAGCTGTGTGTGAAGTGACCACCGTGCAGCAGCGGTGCAGTGCACAGACGCGCCAGTATTCTGTGGGGTACTGTGATTGTCATGTGCGTAGCTGTGTCAGCTGCCACTTCAGTCCCAGAACCTTTGTGTTTTTGTATGTGAACACATTCCAGCATCGCTCCTACATAATGAGTCAAGTTGTTGTGGATCATGTCATGTCGGTGGTTTTCTGGTGTCCGGGGAGTGACCCGAGCTGCTTGTCCCTTGAACTCACTCCCAATGTGCCGTCATCAGGCACAGGTCGTTGAAAGTCTTGTAAAATTGTTTTTCATAAAGCTGCTGAAAGGCTCAGTTGTTTAAAATACTTAATTCAATTTCACAGTCCAAAGAATACATTTCTAGTTGATCATGAACAGCCGTCACCACTTTGGTGTAACTAACCATGTGAGACTCTGATTTAAACACGTCTCTCCTACAAAAAGAGAAAACAAGGTTAAGATCTGGTGACAAATGTGGTGTGGTGCCCAACAATCCAAAAATAACATTCTCTACTCTCTTTAATAACCCTCTATCCACAAGCTCGTAGCCGCAGCCGTACCAACCTCGCCCAGGAGGGGGAGGCAGAGGCCAGCTCCCAAGAGTCCCTGCAGGAGCTGATGCCAGAGGAGGTCCTGGTGATTTCTCTGGGAACTGGTCCTCAGACTGTCCCTGGAATGATGTCAGAGAATGAGGTGATGTCATTGACGATCATATGTTCCATTTCTGTCATGACATTTAAGACTAATTCACTGATCTGGATCTTTTGACTGACGTAGGAAAATGAGCATGTGCCACATTTGATCGCGCAAACACGTGTTGGAGTGTCAAGTCTTCCCTCTCTTCTGCTGTCCAGGTTCTAAACCTGCAGATGGCTGACGGGCCACAAGT
>JBBMJM010000021.1:4811255-4818755 GCA_037832705.1 Centriscus cristatus | reverse complement strand
GCAGCCAATCAGTTCCAAATGAGATCATTCCATCCCAACACTAACGCTGTGGGCTCACAAAAACAGCTTGACGTCTGCAAAATGATCCAGAAGTGTGCATCTCCTCTCCTCTCCTAATTTCCTACCACAATCAGATCACAGGAAGTGAATTTTAGTTTCATATCGTGTCCCAATGATCTGCTTCCAGTCTTTGTTCCATCTTTGTGGCTTTGCAGTGCACGGGGAGCTTGTAGGAAGGAATGGTAGTGGCAAGGTGAAGGGATGACAGGTTGAGAGACCTCACTCCAGGGTGTTTGGCAGTGTCCCATTGTCCCACTGTGCTCGTGGCACCAGGCTGCCATTGGAAGCTTTTCAGAAGAGAGTCTACCCTTGGAACAGGTGGCCTTCCTACACCTAGGGCTCCTCTCCCACCAACATTTCTCTTTAGCACTCTTCCCCCACGTTTGAGGTGTTTTTCCATCCTGCTGTGTTGTAGTTCTCATGTTTGTGCCCCCCCCCCAAAAAAAAAAATCAGCTCATTCACATGCAGTCTGAACACAAACGAACCAATTAGACCCTGGTCTTTGTAAAAGTCTATTGAACAAGATGTAGAAATAATCCAGTCACATGATGGTAAAATATGTCAGACACCAATTAAGACTGTTGTCTTCTACTAGTTGGGGGGAGGAACCCAAATCAAACATTCACTGTGTATCCTGTGCCCGTCGTCACCTCAGGTTCCTCCACGGGAACCATAGTGAGGCCCAAAGTGCACTACGCCAGGCCCGCTCACCCGCCCCCTGACCCCCCCATCCCCGAGGCCAGTGCTCTGGGGCAGGACCCCCGCCACTCTCTCTTCATGCCTCACTGCCTCGCCCAGGCTGAGCTGGAGCACACCAAGCAGAGGCACTCCTTCCCCGACAGGCTGGTCCGCAGCCGCAGCTCTGACATCGTGTGCCCAGGACGCCGGCCCACCAGCGACCCTGGTCTCAATCGGCGCGTGGCAGCCGAAGAGCGGGACCCTGCCGGGGCCTTTGCCCTAGGACCGTCCTCGTCCCCCAGCAAGGACTCGCTCAAAGGAGAGGCAAGTTTGTGGTTCCCATCCGCTGAGACACAAACACATGGCTGGGATGAAGGACCTGAGCGCAAACTACGGGGCTTTGAGTGGAGCTCTCACTTCACAGGTCGAGGACCGGAAGGACAGCGACGACGAGAAGTCCGATCGCAACCGACCGTGGTGGAAGAAACGCTTCGTGTCGGCCATCCCCAAAGGTAAGAGGTCCGGGGGCCTTTTCCATACATGCACGAGGGATGTTTGACCGCAGAGCTCCACGAGTAAAGTCCTCTTCATCGCGACTGACGGGAAAAGATCACACTTTAAAGAGCAGAACGCGGACGAGAAGGATGATGGATGTTGACCACTGTGTTGCCAGTGAAAATGGTGTTTCGGTGTTTTGTTTTTTTCGTTCTCTGGTGTCTCACTCGCTGCAGATTTATGTCGACTGTTCAAAGCTAATCAGTCATCAGAGAAGCTGTAGATTGCGTGGCTGCAGCCCTCCCGGCGGTGCTGTCAGCCAGCGGCTAATGGTCATTAGATGGACCTCTCTGTCATCATCGCTGATAGATGACACATCTCTTGTTGCACTTCTATTCCACCACCGTCTCTCTTACATCTGCCTGGGAAATAATGAGCTGTGCCCACACGGAACGACCGCTTATTAGTCTTTGAGATAATTGTGTGTCTTAAATAAACATGAAATCGATATTCATCAAGTGTTTGCACATGGAACAAAAAACAGAAAACCAAAAACCAGCCGGTCGAGTCCATTGTGACGGTCCTGTTGCTCTGCGTGGTGACGGCCCAGAGTGAACGTTTGTCTGTTGTGTTCCTCACAGTGCTGTATTGGACGGCTGAGAGCGATGTCCCAGGTAACGCCTTCACGCTGTCCTCCCTGAGCCGTGGCACCGGGCCGAGCCCTGCTGCTTTGTAGATGTGGCTGTGGAGCTGTAGCGCTGTGATGTGATAGCTTGAGCTCGTGCTCGTCCGTTCATCAGTTTTACCACATTTACCTGTTTTTTTTTTTTTTCCTGCTACATTTTGCCAGTTTACCTTGTGAAGAATGCAGAATATCAGTGCAGATGAGTCCATCTGACCTGTCATGAGCTGGTGAAATTCGTCCCGTTGACACCTCTGTGTCGACAGGACGAACAGCAGGAGGGCGATCTGCTGCACAGGCTGCACACACTGAGCTTCCATTGACCTTTGTGATATTCTGGTTTGAGCCGATGGTTTTATTCACCATTTCATCTTCTTTTGCCTTTTGTCAGTCGTTTCCCTGCGAATGACACATCCCACCTTTTAGATTTTCACTGTATGACATGAAAAAAGGAGCACAGACGTACAGAGCCGGTCCGACCTGCAGCACTGAGAGGATTGTCAGTCCACCCAGCTCAATGGTTGCATCTCGCCCACAGCTCCCATAGCGGCATTTCGGAAAAGAGACAAGCAAGAGAAAGAATTCGTTGCTCAGTACCGAATCCTTCAAGGTTTGTCAGCGATGTGTGCTCTGATTACACTGCTGAGACCTGCCGGCCATGTTGGATTGTGTTGTGATGCGTCGCGTGTGTCGTCAGATGAACCGCTGCCCAGACCGAGCTCACAGGTCCAGGCAGCTGAGGACATTCTGGACAAGTACAGGAACATCAAACGGACGAGTCCAAGCGACGGAGCCACAGCTGGAGCTTCTTACGACGGCCCAGCAGGTCAGGAACGAGCCCCTTGGAAACCCACCCTCGTGTACGGAGGTGTAACGTGTCCTTCGTTCTGTCGACAGACCTTTGTGTCGAGGAGAACATCCATTACTCCCCACGGGAAGATACTCTGCAGAACCTCTCCACAGATGACCTCCCTGACTCTGCCAGTCAGACGGCACAGCAGCACGACTCCAAGTTTTCGTTCAGGTCAGAAGTCCAGCATATGTCCCACAGAGTCCACGGGAGCTGCTGAGAACACTCAGTGTGTAGGAACACGGCAAGGAATTGTGGAGATCACATGAATTCTTTGTGTGTGTGTGTGTGTGTGTGTGTGTGTGTGTGTGTGTGTGTGTTCCAGTGATGCAAAGAAGAAGCTGAGACTGGCGTTGTGCTCTGCAGACTCAGTGGCTCTGCCCATCATTCCTCCTACAACCACAAGAAATGGGCTCCCTGACCTCATGGACCCTGAAGGTACACGTAGTACAGTAGAGGTACACAGTACATGGAGTACAGTACAAGTACACAGTACACCTAGTAGAGTAGAGGTACACAGTACATGGAGTACAGTACCAATACACATAGTACAGTATGTGTAGTACAGTACAGTACAACTACACAGTACATGTAATACAAGTACACATCACGTGTAGTACAGTACATGTAATACAGTAGAGGTACACAGTACATGTAGTAGTGTAGAAGTACACAGTACATGTAGTATAGAAGTACACAGTAGGTGTAGTAGAGTAGAAGTACACAGTACGTGCAGTACAGTAGAAGTACACAGTAGGTGTAGTAGAGTAGAAGTACACAGTACATGTAGTACACGAGCCCGTCAGCTGCAGGATGAGTCCCAGCAGATAAACGTGTCCAGCAGTAAACAGTCGTTCTCAGAGGATCGTTACCATGGCGACTCAGTGAATGCCGTTCGTATGAACCCTGAAGTCGGCCGTCACGTGGCGATTCCGCTCACAGCTGTCACTTTACCCCCCTCCCTCGCAGACAATGAGATCGTCTGCTTCCTGAAGGTCCAGCTAGCAGAGGCCATCAACCTCCAGGACAAGAACCAGATGGCTCAGATCCAGGAGACCACGCGCTGCGTCGGACGCTTCGACCCTCGCACCTGCCGGAAGCTGCTGGCTGCTATTGCGGAGGATTACAGGTGAGTGGACGCGGAGCTCCACAGGGTTCTGCCACCACGACCATAATAAAAGACACGTTCCTGCATGTGCTTCCCTCAGAAAGCGGGCGCCATACATCGCCTATCTAACCCGGTGTCGTCAGGGCCTGCAGACGTCCCAGGCTCATCTGGAGAGGCTCCTTCAGAGGGTGCTGAGGGACAAGGAGGTGGCCAACCGCTACTTCACCACCGTGTGTGTGCGGCTCCTCCTCGAACACATGGAGTCCAAGATGTTAGACTTCATCAAAGGTACGGAGACCTGGGGGTTCTGAGCGCTCCGGTTGTCTGTGAACCTCTGCAGCGTCGGTCGTCATGCTGTCCTCGCTGCTTCTGAGTTCCGTTGACCTGGATGAGTGAGAACCTTCACCGAGGTGTCGGCTTCCTGCTTCTCCAGCATTCCAAGGCTGCACAGCCGCCGACGACAAGACGGCGGCGGTGGAGGATTTCCTGCGCTACTTGTACGGAGCCATGGCCAGTGACGCCATTTGGCAGTTTGCTAGCGAGGACCAGCTGCAGGATGCTCAGATGGCCATCGAGCGCAGCGTGATGAACCGCATCTTCAAACTGGCCTTCTACCCCAACCAGGACGGAGACGTTCTCCGAGACCAGTGAGTGTTCGCACCAGTTAGAGTTGGGCTTTGTTGAATCCTTCTCTGAAGCACTTCCTCCGACTAGTAGATCCGTCCCACGCTCACCCGTGTCCTCCTGCAGGCTCTTCCATGAACACATCCAGCGGCTCTCCAAGGTTGTGACGGCCAATCACAGAGCTCTTCAGATCCCAGAGGTAGAGGCTCCGTCGCAGTCGGTGTTTCCCCTGTGTCGTTCTGGAGAAGAGACGCTTCACTGTGTGTGTGTGCGTGTGCGCGTGCCCTCAGGTTTACTTGAAGGAGGCCCCCTGGCCTGCAGCCCAGTCTGAGATCCGGACCATCAATGCCTATAAGACCCCCCGAGACAAAGTCCAGTGTATCCTGCGCATGTGTTCCACCATCATGAACCTTCTCAGTCTGGCCAACGAAGACTCCGTCCCCGGAGCCGACGACTTTGTCCCCGTGCTCGTCTTCGTCCTCATCAGGGTGAGACCAAACACCTCACTGTTATTTATTGTTCATGACTCGTTCGTGTTTGGGAACAAACTCTTTGCTCAATCTCTCCTATAGAATAAGTGTGTCGCACCTGCAAACACCTTTGCAGAAATATGGAGCATGTTTCCATATTTCCTGATTGTAACGTGCACACCGTAGCGTGAGCTTCTTTCAGCGGTTAATGTGGGCCCATCCCCACATCTCCTCCCCTCCAGGCAAACCCGCCCTGCCTGCTGTCCACCGTTCAGTACATCAATAATTTCTACGCCAGCCGGCTGAGTGGGGAGGAGTGCTATTGGTGGATGCAGTTCACCGCAGCGGTGGAATTCATTAAGACCATCGACGATCGCAAGTGAAGCAGAACAGCCACCTGTACGGGCAGACTGCGGGGGAAGGAGCTGGGAGGCTGGGAGACGTCCCAACCAACTGCTCCCTCTGCACAGCTTCCAGACCTGGCCCTCCGCCCGCGCCCACCACTTGTAAAGCTTGTACATAGCCAGAGACGCTGACAGATTACAGAATATATATAACTGTACGTACGTGAATAAATCCAGGTTTTAGCCGTGGTGGGAAAACAGCCTTGTGCAAAAATTGGCAAAATGTTAACTTGATTTTTCGTTTTTTTTTTTTTTTTTTGGTCTTTTCAGTCACCTCCGGAATTTTATACACACACACACACACACACACACACACACACACACACACACACACACACACACACACACACACACACACACGGTTACCATGAAGATATTAAATCAGCGTACAAGATATAAAGGGACCAGACTTGGTTGGTGTAATCTTTTCCCCCTTGAGTTGAGAGGAAAGGGCAACGGAACCATGGTAGAACAGGTTGTAACGGGGTTTTTCAGCCGTCGCAGGTGAAACGCAGGTGAACTCACTGGAACCGCTCATGAGGTCCGAGCACCAGACAGCCGGCAGCTTCTTTCATGAACTGTTTACTTCATCCTGTTCGCAGATGTGTGTCAGTGACAATTTGGATATAAGGGCCCACATATTTATATGAAATAAAATGTATTTATTTGTGTAATTCTATTTAAAGCTTTCTTTAATTCATTTACAGGACAGGAAAGGAGAGAATTAGGTCGGCACCTTAGTTTCATAGACCGGGGTTTAGTGAATCCAACCTAGGCTCAGGTTGGATTGTGGAGATTTCATCAGTGAAATACTTGAAGTGTCTGACCCAACTTTCACTAATGGGGAAAGAATCATCCTCCTTTCAGGATGAACAAGCTCAGGCTTTTCACTCAACCTGCTTCCTGGACTCAACCCCAGGAGTCGCTCGCTGGCGAGAAGCCGAGACAAACGCTCCACTGGTGACTTGTGTGGTGGCAGCATGCAGAGGAAACGGTGCCTTTCACGTGGGGCGCTCGACACTGGTAGCTTCTGTTTTTGTTTTTGTTTTGTTTTCCCTCCTTCTTGTGCCCAGGATCAATCTCATACCCCCATATACACACACACACACCTGAACACAACACATCAACAGGATGCTGATTGTCGTCAGTCCCTTTAACGCTCTGGAACAAGTTCCCCCTTGCGGACGAATGTAGAACGCTGGCGAGCGCCGCATCGTTTCCGCACGTGTTCCGTCCCACGTTCAGCATCGGTTTGGGGGACAGGAGGAGAATCTCTTGGGTGAACGACTGTGAGGCTCGTCGGGGGTCAGATCATCAGCTGACACGCACCTTTGTGAATGCGAACAAAGTCACTTCAGTTCCTGGTCCAACGGGGTGCACCGGTCGCTGGGTCGTAGCTCTCTACGTCCTTGTAGGGTCAAGAAAGGGACTCGTGCTCATGTGCTCTTGGGTTTATTTTCTCCTCGTTGGCGTGTTGTCGACCCCAGAGCTGTTGTATCTTTCCAGATGTAGAAGAAGCATCTTCAGCCCTCCACAAATCGTCTTGAGTCCACTGCGTCTTTTTCTTTTTGCACAAACGTGCGACATGTCCCATAGTTCAACGAGCTGACAGCACAACAACAGTCGGATCGCAGCTCACATCCACCCGGCTGACTCGTGACTGACGTGCAGTTTATGCTAAAGTGGTTTGTAAAGTACATTTTCCGTCTCGAGAGTGAGATGCTGCGTGCGAGTGCTCGACCCTCTGCCTCCTCTTGCATGATGTCATTCAGCGGTTTTTGCAGTGATGATGAACCGTAGACCAAGATTGGTACCTGCCAGTAACAACCTGCAAGAAGAAGCACAGCTTTTCCGTGTGGTGCTGAGAAAACGTACATATCAGCGGAGTTATTTTGCACAAAACATGTTCCTCAAAGAAATTGACAGGGAGCAGCTGTCATGTCGGCGTTTTCTAACCGAAATCCTGTTTGAGTTGTGAATTTAAAGACCTGACTGTTTCCTCGCAGCTAACGAACGGGTTGGTGTGTGTGTGTGTGTGTGTGTGTGTGTGCGCGGTGCATTTCCTGCAGTCTGTCATTAATTTGATGAGAAAAGCACAAGGTGGAAAATCAAGCTGCATCTATATTAA
>JBBMJM010000021.1:4751223-4763234 GCA_037832705.1 Centriscus cristatus | reverse complement strand
ACACACACACACACACATGCACACACACAAATTTGAGCCAAGTAAAAAGTAGCAATAGAAAACGATTCATCTCCCCTGGTTTATAGTTGCTGACGTGTTTCTGAGCTCCAGGTCGACCACTCGTGTCTCAATTTTCAAAGTTCTTTTTCTCTCATCTGGTCTTTTAAAGGGCAATGAAAAGTCCTCAATCACCGTTAATGGTACATCCACGTGCACATCAGAGGGCTGATAAAGGATCATTAGTGTGGTTAATGGAGTCACAGGTTCGATCCTCGTCCTCCTCTGTTCTGCTTTATTAAAGCTCATTAAGCTTCTCTGTCAATGAGACTGTTAGCTGATGTTACCTGCAGCCACTACGGAAAGGTACACGTACTACTACACGTATTACTACACGTACTATTACACGTACCAATACACGTACCAATACACGTACCAATACACGTACCAATACACATAACAATACATGTGCTAGACGTAAGAATCGACAGCTGCAGCCAAGCTGCTGAAAAGTACATGTACCCGATGGGGAACACGTTCTTCAGGGACAACACAAAATACACATGCTCCACATGCTACATGTACTATGTACCACACCGACTACAGGATGACAGGACCTGTGGAAATCCTAAAAGGGGCGATGTGCACTGTAGGTCAAAGGTCAGATTTCTACTTTCAGTTGGTTCACACGTCTTGTTTTTCCCAGCTGAGGAATCTGATGAGCATTCCTGCACAGAATGAATGAATGAATGAATGAATGAAGGCAGCACATTTCCCGGTGAAGGGTCTCTTCAGGTCATGTGACGGGAAGCATGAGTGAGACGCACAGACCCACTTCACAGTGCAGCAGGTCACCTCATCAACGTGCATTCAGACGCGCGTTGGAAGGCTGTGGCTGCGTAAACTACTTTGATGACAACAAGCGTTTGTGCGTTAATGATGGTGGACAGATGCAGCAGCCGCTGGTCGCCACAGCTGACAGATTATTACTTCAATGTATCTTTGAAGCCCGGGGGTCGACCCACTGCCAGACGAACAGAAACACCACTGTCAGAGGAAGGATGGACAGGCGACTTCCTGCGCGGCACGACATGATGAAAAGACACAGCATTGTTTCTTGATCATGAGCACAAAGCCGTTGCTGTGCGTTGGCTTTTAAGATCAAATATTTCAGCTGACAATTGGCTGTAGCACCGACTGCTGGTTGCTCTTCTCATAAATATTACACTGAACGCCACACATGAAGGCCTCGCTAACAAGACGGAGGAGACGCGGACCGACGCGTTCACCTGGACGTGTTTGAAGGAAGCTGACAGTGAGGAGGAAATGTCATCTCTCCACTTCGTGCAAGCTAAAAATAAAGCGTTTATTACAATGCTGCTGATTACAGAAACCAGAGTGACTGCTGTGACTTTCTTCATGTTTCCGTTCCTCCCTCCTTGGAGCTCAGATAAAATAAAAGACGACGCGTTTGGTCACGTTCACGGCTGCTTGTCAGCGCCGCAGCGCGACTGAACTCACCGTTCATTACAAAACTGTTAGTGTTCTCGTGACGCACAGTGGATGGAAGGGGGGTAAGGGGGGTGGGGGGGCAACTAGACTTATCTGCTGCCTCGGAGCTGAAGACAATGAAAATAGTTTATTTCTGAAAGAAATCTGAGAAAAAGCAAAAGCATCATTGTTAATAGATTTAAATGGCAATCGCGCCGCTGCCAGTTTGATAAGTTACAAACGGAATTCATCATCAAACTGTTCTGACGTTGAAGAGTCAAAGTCGGTGAACTCTGTGTGTGACCAGAGGCACATTCAATTGTGGTGAAATCAGCATTTCTTATAGTCACGTTCTTATTTTATTTGTCAACATCAACAGACAGAAACAACATCGGCATCACTTAGTTAATGCACATATATAGATATACATACGTACATACAAAGATTCTGTCCTCATAGTGTCAAAGACTAATTTATGTTTTGTGTTTTATTATACCATATCAATTAAATTCAAATATAAATACATAATAAATTTAAGAGAAAAAAAGAGAAAGAATGAAATCAGGATTTGTCGTTGCTGTGTTTCTCCCAGTGGTGGAGCAGTCGTCCAGTAAGCTGACGCTTCCTGGTTTCATGTGTGTGTGACACAGTGAGGTCACGGGGTCAGAGGCACCAAAGGAAAGATAGAAAAGAAAGAAAGAGTCAGTGCTCTGGATCTCCAGCAGCATTATGCTGATGAATGGATTTGATCGTCTCCAAGCCTCCGCTAACATTACACATCACAGATTGTTTTGTCAACAGTTGATGCTCATTCATCAGGGGAGCATCGCAGGGCTCTGAGTTATGGCGTCATTGTGGCATAACGTCGATACTCCAGCTGAGCTGAGGGCAGATCGGCCGCGGTGATTTAGACACAGGAACATGACGACCTCGTCTGAGCTTTCTTCTTCATTAGCACACAAATGGATGTTTGGCGGCTGGAAAAAAGTAGTGAAATGTCTTGTGGAATCTTAACAATCAAATATCTGTGAAAAGGTGTTTGAGGGAAATGATGAATAAAAGCAGCACGTTCTGCAGAGCGGATCAGTCAGCGGCTTCAGCTCAGCTATCACGGTGGCTGAAGTCGCTGTACGTCGCGCGAGGAGGATATACGAGCCGTGTCCGCACCACCAGCGGTCTTAAAGGTTCCTGCGACATGGAGCCACATTAACAGGACACTCACCTCTGTGGGTTTATGGCCTGTGTCATCATCTGAAGCAAAGGGAGAAGTCGTTCGGTGGAGACCGAGGAGGAGGACAAGTACGTATGATTGATAGCGCCGAGCTGCAGCTGCGTCACCTCGGCCTCCTGATCACTGCCGGGCTGCAGCTCACATCTGCCTGCACCTCCTGAGCAGCGACATTGTCCCCACTCTGCTCCTGGGTTCTAATCTGTGCTGAAAGGGTTTTGTACGCTGAGCAAGTGTGTCGGGAACAACAGTCAATCAGCAGAAACACGTTTCTTTTGTTGTTTCTTTTCACATTCACATCAGATTCATCGTAACATGAAATAAACAAGTTCATTGATCAGTAACACATTGATTAGTTTTACGGTTTTCTACAGTAGTTGAACAGCATATTTTTAACCAATACATACAACAGCCTGAAGCTTGTTTTGAAACAACAACAAGTAGAAAAGCACTCCGACAGCCAATTGTGATTTCCATCCATGGTTTATACCATTTGGAAATACAATGATGTGATTTTTAGTTCAATAGCGACTGACAGAATTCACTATTCAGATTATAGCGGTTTTCTTCGTGTGTCGCTCTCTCTGGTTACTTTGCATATGAAGTATGAAATAGAACAGTTTGTACAACATGAAATGCAATAAGTTTAAGTATACATGTGTATTAATACATCTGTACAATCTGATGTGTTATATAACATCAACCATCTGCAAACAGCTTTTTTCAAGTCAAAATGGCGACGTGTCATTCGTTGCCGACTGTTGGTTTTCACCCACAAGCACATTGCTTAGCTGTGAAACAAGTTCCAGACCCCCCGCACTGATTTGTGACCCACTGTGGACAAGTGGATTGTGAAATGATGAACCTTTAACTTCTCACTCCATCTGCATTACTCTCATCACAACAGAGCAAGACACTCGATCAGGAAATGCTAATCTGCTAATTAACAAGCTAATTAGGCAATTACAGCTTTGCTGAACGATGCCTAAATGAAATATGACAACACAGTCACTTTCTACAGCACCTGTGGGTGTCGTCAGACGTCACCACGGGCAGCACGTTGACAAAGTGCTGATTCCATCATTTCATCATTCACATTGTTTAAACACACATAAACGATTCATTTGTTCATTTTCTATTACCGCTTGGTCCAGTTGACAGGGGTCAGGGGGGTCACGGGGGTCACAGGAGTGGACACTGAGCGAGATGTGAAGTAATGTCAGGAGGGGGCGCCAGTCCAGAAACAGACAAATAGTCCCAGTCAATTTTAATATCATCAATTCACCTGGCACATGTCTTTGGAATAAGAGAGGAAGTCAGAGTACCTGGAGAACCCCCCACCCTATGCAAACTGCATACCGCGCCTCCAGGGGGGCAGTTTTAAGAACAGTGATGTTGCAGCTGTAAGAAGCAAACTGAGGGGTGATGCGTGTCGTCGTGGCGCCACAGCGAAGTGGAAGGAGCTGTCACACACCCCATGAATTATGTCGGCGTGTGGCTGAAAACAACGACTGCAATGAAGAATCATGCACTGCAACAGAGGAGAGGAGGCTGAGAGGCGCTCTGACAGGTGCAGTGCCACTTGACAGCTCAGTATTCCAGTGATAAATGCAGTCGTCGTGGTACTCGGGTTCACCAAATTCAGGTTGTGTTGCACTGATACTTCAAGGTCAAATACACAAACACACAGCCAAAATGCAGTGTCTTGTTTTAACTACTATCATTCTTACAGAGCTGGTAACATGTTGTTTTGTCGCATATAATACTGTCAGTTGGTACAGAACTTTGCTGAACGGAAACTGAGGAAATAATTGTTCTAGTGTCTCCACAGAAAATCAAAGATGATTATTTACCAGGTAAAAATGAGTCCTATGGAATTATTAATTCACTGAAAAGTGCATTAGAAATAAACTTTGAGTTTTCCTCTTCTTTGTCAGTCATTGTCAAACAGCAGGTGAAGGCAATGGGTTCAAACAACCTCCAGGGGGCAGGCTCCTGCTCACGGAAAACACCTTTCACCCCTGAAACGGACAAAAGTCATCTTTCTCTTTTATTTTCCAGACCCTCAGAACACAAACCTTATAATCCTTGCAAATTATGTTTTTATTTTATTTTATCATTGTTAACTCGAGCTGTGCAGTGAATCCAAAACTACACTGACACTTTAAGAGGTGACCTGAAAGGACAAAGGGGCGGGGCTAAGGTGAGCGCGACATGGCGGCAGCAAGTGAAGACAACGAGGAAAATGTTTGTTGTGCATGTGTGACGATTGTTGTTCCAGGAGTGTCACACCCAGCAACAGAAACCTAAGTCCATCGGGGTAAGAATTTAAGACAGCACGACACTGAAAGCGGGGTTCGTAGTGGTTAGCACGTTCGCCTCATAGCAAGAAGGTCCCAGGTTCGTTTCCCAAGAGTTTGCATGTTCTCCGAGTGTCTCTGTGGGTTCTCTCACACAGACACGTCCAGACGCATGATGAGGTTATTTGTGAAGATGAACGAATGAAAAAGACTGAAAGTGAGAAGACTCTGACGCGTTACGTCGAACGTCAATTCGGACGTTTTGCGTTTACGTATGATGACGTGTGCTGTGACGCCACAGGCTGGGTTCTCAGCAGTGTCACAGCCGAAACAAAGGTTCTGACCCCATGTTTATTTCCCTGTCAGAACCAAGCTGTGAAACCTTTGACCTTTGAACCCTTTGAACGGCTGCTCACCTCACCTGTCACGTTCAGTGTTTTTTCCTCAATTTTCTGTGACTTGAGTTGTTGTAATGTGAATTGTGTATGTTGAACTCTGGAACTCTGCTGTGAGGAGAAAGAGCTCGAACCTGGCTGTGTGAGAACATGGACACGAGTCTTTGTGCAGTCGATCCACAGCTTAACAACTTGTCTGCTGCCATAGCAACTGCGGAGGAGCAGCGCGAGCAGCGCAAGCTGCGCGGGCAGCGGATGTCACTCGGGGCAACGACCAATCACAAGTTTGCATCCTTCAGAAGGAGCAGTGTGAGGTTGGTGGGGAGAGGGGGCGGGCTCCAGCCGTCACGCCTCCCTGTGATTGGACACACGCCCCGTCAGTCCACCTCATCGCGGCCGCTGATTGGTCGAGCGGTTTCCCAATCACATGAACGTGTCTGCGGCTTCAACGGCACTGGAAGCGGCTGCTGCTCTTCATCAAACTGTGTCAAACTCATCACGCGTCGCTCTTCGCTGTCGCAGACTAATTCTTGATCACCGCCGGAGAATGTGCACGAAGCTGCAAGTGCACGCGCGAGGAAACGACGACTTCCTGCCTCCGCTGAGCTCGAGAGGGAACCGGGAGCCTCCATCATTCTGATCACCGTCCCGAGTACGATCTCTGAACGTTTTGTTTTTCCGTGAACAGGAGCGGTGACAGCCGGTAGACCCCTCCTCTGCGGGCGGAGCGTGCGCTTCCATTTTCTACTTTCCATTTTTTTCTATCCATCTTTTTTCCCGCTGCTGTGACACGTCCGCGCGGAGTGCGCGCCGGTGGCCGGTGGCCGGTTGTCAAGCGTTCAGCAGAAAAAAAAGAAGCAACACACACAGACACTGAAGCTGCAGCTCATAAATTCCAGCTTCGTGTGAACGCGCTGCTGAGCCCTCATTCATTCTGTTCGCTGACTGCAACTGAACTTTTTCTACGTTTCCTATTTTTATAATCGCGTTTTTTAATGGAACCACCTCCGAGCCTCTCACGTGCCATTTGCTAACACGTTTCCGTACTGGATATTTTTTTTCCCTGTCGGCGCCACTTGACGGAGAGGATTTGGACATTTTCCCGTGAACCTGAGGAGCTGATGAACGAGCAGAGACAGACTGACATGAGGACCCTCGGTGGACTCGGTGGACACCGGCTGCCGCTGCTGACCGGGAACTTCTGAGCACGAGACAAAAGATCAGTGTGTTGTGGTGCAAACGCACGTTGGACCGGAACACACCGAGGACAAGTTAGATTCACGGTTTCCGAAAAAAAAACCCCCAAAAACCCCAACAACCCAAAACATCCGTGTGTTTTTCCTCAAACACCAAACACACCTGTGTGTTGGACCACCACACACACGCGCGCACACGCGCACCAGCAGTCCTCGGCTCGTGTTCCAGAACATTTTGTATATGAGTTTTTCAATTTGCGTGGCTCAGTGCACAGACTCTTTAGCGGCGATGGACGATCAGGCCCGGATCATGCAGTCGATCGGAGGGGTCAGTCTGTCCGGTCACTCAGGAGCCATGACGCTGCCCCCCCCGCACGGACACGACGGGACAGATGGAGACGGACGCAAACAAGACATTGGCGACATTCTGCATCAAATCATGACCATAACTGATCAGAGTCTGGACGAGGCGCAGGCAAAGTTGGTTGTTTTTATGTTTTATTAAGTTGGCACCCTGAATTCTGAGATGTGCCCTTCCATCCATCATCCATCAATCTATTCATCCATCCATCCATCCATCAGTCTATTTATCATCCATCCATCCATCACACTAGAATGTAATGTGAATGTGTCACTGGTGCCTCCAACACATGAGAAGTTGTCAGAGAGGGAACCCACGTTAAATTAAAGCTCAGAGTTTGACTTGATCTTTAATAGAAGTACAGGTGAAAAGTGCAACCAGCCTGTGAAGACTCATTCAATAAGTGAATGTGTGTAATGAGTGTACATGATCAATTGTAGCTGATGTGATATATCAGTGAACTTATTTCAGAACTTTATCTTGTCTCCTACTGAAACAGGAAACATGGACTGAATTGTCACAGAATGAAACCAGCTCTCTTCAGCGTTCTGTGTGAAATCAAAGAAAAGACAGGTAAGATCTCTTCTCCTTCTTCACACACCCGCCCAGACACACAGGTCTCATCCGTTGCTCTGTGAAAAGCCACTCACACATTTTGTTGCAAAGGAACCGCTCAGGTTTGAGCAGAAGCTTCTTGTTTCTCTGCTGGTTTGAACTGAAACTTCAGTGCTGCAGCCTTATGCCTCCAAACAAAATACATATTGGATCAGTTGGTAAATTGGATGCAAACTTCACCTCTGACAAAATTTGAAAGACAAGTTTAAATAAACCAAAAGCAAAATCTGCAATTTTAAAAATATATTAAAAAAAATATGCTTTGTGAACATCAAGTGATCTGCACACCCCACCAGACACACACACACACACATTTTATTTTCCTGTCCAACTTCTGATATATATAAATATTGATTTTACAATCTGCAGAATCAGATTTTTTTAACAGAGACAAACGTTTTTGAAAATATTACAGCCGGTGATTTTATATTTTAATATGATATATTTGATGAAGAAGCGTTATAAAATATTCACTTTATTATTATTATTATTATTATTATACAGACCTTTGTCACATATGTGACTTGTTTGACGGTAGCTCATAAAAGTTTATGAACTTCCCGTGTATCTGTGTGCATGTGTGTTCAAAGTAGAACAAGAAATATGGACGAATATAAAAATATGCCACGTCAACATTTATTTTTCACAGATTTACTGCAAAAATTCCTGAGTAAAAAAAAAAAAAAAAAAAACTACAAAAAGAAACATCAATTTATTTTAATTTTTTGGATGAGTCAGTGTCGCGCCATTCACCAGTCTTTGGATGTGTGACGTAAATGTGTACATCAGTTTGATTAAAAAAAACAAACATTAAAAATACACAAAACTAAATTCTCACACATGCACAGACATAGATATATACATACAGTACTTGTACTACTCTGTGTGTGTGTGTGTGGGTGTGTGGGGGGGGGGGGTAACCTGTGCTCTGCAGTTGTAGCCTCCTCCTCTCACCCAGTGACAGAGCTCAGCTGGTCTCCGTGGCCTCACTGACCAGCCGGGTTTTTCTAGCACAGTGAGTCTTTCACTGGCTGCAGCAGAGTGTGTGTGTGTGTTCATGCTCCATGAAGGTGCCATGTCATTAACACACACTGTGCGAGTGTGTTGCGATGGGACTTTGTTGTCGTGATAATGCAGTGTATCTTCTAGACGGCAGAATGTGAACAACATTCAAAGGTGTCGGGGAGGTTGAAAATGCTTCTTGTGGTGCTGCAGCACATTCCTGCATCGCTAATGCCCTGGAAATATTAATTCACTTTGATATGCTAATTAGAGAGCATTATGCAAGAAATGAGATTAAGCAGCAGCATGAAGTCATTTCTGTCATTAAATTGAGTGTTTTTAACAGGAGAGCCCACCACACACACACACACACACACACACACACACGTCTTCAGTTTTGCATTTGATGAGATGAAGTGACGTTCTTTGTCCTTAATTAAGTGTGTTGTGTGTGTATTCCTGTGCAACAAACCTATAAAAAATAGAAACGTAATTGTGGTGGTTTCAGGACAAAGAACAGATTCATGTTTCCCTCCGGCAGCCCACCGTGATGCGTTCAGGGACCGTTGTGTGACGCAGATGAGTTTTGCAATAATTCCTCTGTGAGGATTTGTTTTATCCTGCTGCCCGTTCCCATCTTCCTTTCATGCTTTGGAGGAGAAGCTCGCCGCCGCCACAGCGGGAGCAGCAAGAATAACAAAGGTGAAAGATTCCCTCCATATGGTATTTGTGAGCAGGAAGAGAGCGGTTTGCAGCCGACGCCAGTTTGACGTGAGGTTTAATCAATAGAAGGAGATTACACACAACTATTACAGGCTGAAGCAGCCGCTGCCTCCGAGACGCTTTGCCCTGCACAGCTCCCTCAGCTGCACACTCGTCGTCTGGCTGCGTATTGACTTGTTGTTTTCTTGACCTTTGACTCGCCAGGTTCAGGAGGGGGGCGTCCGACGAGGTTGGTGGTGGAGGTGGTGGTGTTTTGGGGGGGGGGTGCTCAGATAAATGCTCTGACCTCCAGCTGGAGGATTTGGGAGAGAGCCATTTCGAAGAGCCAATGTCGGCATTTGGGTTCACATTTGTTCTTCAGGGTGAAAACGACCAAACATGCTCTTCATGGACGTGTTCAAGTGACATCAGACGTGTGTGTGTGTGTGTGTGTGTGTGTGCGCGCGTGCGTGTATACGTCAGGATGAGTCTGTAATTAACTGACTCAAAGCGTTCACTTGCAGAGCCCTGTCATTCTCATGGATTTGTATCATTTGTATTGGTTTGTGTCATTCTGAAGATGGATATTGTCTCAGAATCCAGGGAACTAGTTGCGTAGTCTCTCTCTTCAGCTCTTGTGAAAGCTGCATTCGCTGCATGCAGAGAACACAAAGCTATTCAGCAGAAAAGACAATTGACTTCGGCTGCGTTTTGTCTCCGAGCCTCCGTGACACGTCTGCACAGAGCGTTGTGGCGAATGTCTGGAGCTCAGCTGGGCATCTGAGCACGTTTCCTCCTCTAAAGCTCGAGGGGGGGTCAGGGAAGATGGGGCTATTATCTGAGAAGCTCCCAAATATCCTGCGTCTCCCCCATCAGCACGATGAAAAGGAGAGGCAGACAAAGAGGGGTGGGCAGATAGATTCCTGTGCACCAGCGCTGCCTGGCGTCTGCACGGATCCTCAGGGTTCACTGACGTCCCTCCATCTGCACACACGCACACACACACACACACACCATCGCTGGAAGCGTTTTCTACAGCTCCTGAGTGATCAACAGCTCATAATTGTTTTTTGCACATACGTTATGCAAATGAGTCTTTATGGCAACTGGCAAAACAATTAGCATCCTCCAACAATATTTTAGTAGGTTAATTACAAAATTTCTGAATTGTACGTGTGAGTTGTTAATTAGGCATGAAAGAGGTGGTGAACGGTCGTCTTCAGGCGGTGGCAGCCAGCACAGCAGAAGGATTGATAGAGGATTGATGAGTTGGTGTTCCAGGGGGTTGTCATTCCTCTAAATACAGGGTTTTTAAAAATACTGCAAATGTATATTTTTGAAAGTACTTTTCCCTCCATGTACGATCAAACGAGGAGCTCACTGGCGAAATCTATTATTGTCAGATGCTTCAGAGGAGCGTGTGGAAAAGAAAACACCGGGGTTAGGGGTGTGTTTGTGGGTGACGAGCGACGGCGCAGTCCCTCGTGTCCGAAGGGTTCGAGTGGTGCAAAGTCCTAACGACGCTGCTATTTATAGTTGGTTTCATTCGCTGCAGCGCGTGTTTCTCGTGGGACGATCGACGCCCTGATGTTCATTTACTCCACCTGATCATTTGTGTCTTTGTCCGTTTGATGGTTGCACTTTATCTCACAGAGGGAACTGCGTGCATGTGCATGTGCGCATGCGTGTGCTGTAGCTACGTGAAGGGAATAAAAGAAAAACAAATATTCCAACCTTCTCCAAAAAGCAGACGCCATCGTCCATGTTTCAGCTCGTTTGGGAACGTGAAAATGAAGCCGTTGTTCCAGATGCTGCTGCTTTACATGTTTCATACATTACAATGATGCATTGGAGGCAGAAATGGGAAAAAGACGACAATGCGATGAAAATTTAATCAGCGTCTTCTGCTGCTTTAATAAGGCAAATAATTCTTATTGGCTGCTGTGTTAAGATTTCTAATATTTAATTCATAACAAACCCAAAGACGAGCTCCACCACGGCAGGACAAATGAATGTTTTTTTTCTTAGCTGATGCATAATACGCTCGTTTCATTTCAGATCTGCGAATTCAAATATGCACTGACGATGAAAGTAACCAGCTGCGGGGAAACTTCCAGTCCCGTTTTTTGTAATTAGCCCGTGTAGCAGAGAGTACGAGCCGTCTTTTTTCTTCCTCTAAGTCCTTGAAGTTCATCTGTGTGTCTGAAGTAATGGAAGGATGGCGAGCGGCCAGCAGCGAGGTGCTGGCTCATGTTACGGCGAAGCGGCCGCCCTGTTTTCGTCTCTCGGTGAAATGGCTTAATTGGTGTCAGAGCCCCGGGGATAAAGGCCTCTCGCTCTGAAACGCAGCCACACAGGCCCTGTCTTCTCTCAACCAGAAGAACGGCCGGCGTCTGCTGCTGAATGACGACTAAGCCGTGGCTTAACAATACCAAATGATGTTTGGGATGACAGAAATTAATATGCGCTTGCTCCCAGAAAGCGATGATTAATGACGGCGAGTGGGGGAATGTGTCGCTCCTTTCCTGCTCTGCTTTGAGGGGGATTTAGAAACAAAACAAAAAGGGAGGCTGGTTTCTTCAGGGAGAGGAGGTTATCCAGAGTACATTTCAGCTTTTCTTCTCCTGCTTTCTCCTGCAGCAGCAGAGGACACCGTGTGTGTGTGTGTGTGTGTGTGTGTGTGTGTGTGTGTGTGTGTGTGTGTGTGTGTGTGTGTGTGTGTGT
>JBBMJM010000021.1:4521192-4533512 GCA_037832705.1 Centriscus cristatus | reverse complement strand
CATCCATCCATCCCTCCATCCATCCATCCATCCATCCATCCATCCATCCATCCATCCATCCATCCATCCATCCATCCTTCCATCCATCCAATTGTGTTATTGTGAGAATGCTGATAACAAATGTTTTCATCGTTATCATTTCATGGAACATTTGACACAGATTACAAACATGTCACTGGTTGTTCAGTATGTGTGTTCGGGCGTGGGGGGGCAGTCTGTGGGAGAAAGGGCCAGGGAATGGAGCCCGTTTCCATGGCAACACAAGCCTGTAATATTTGTCTTTGTTCTGAGAATCAGAAAGAAAAACAATTATTTAAATAAGTTCAGCCCCCCACACACACACACTCTCTCTCTCACACACACACACACAGACGCACACTTGTGTGAGTCCTGATGACACACACTAACTTTTCCCGGTGTGTTTACGGCAGAAGTCATGTCAAACCGGATGGAGGGGATGATGAACTCCTTCACTCCCCTGGCGCCGCCGCCGCAGCAGCTCGTCTCCATGGATCAGAACGGGTACAGCACCGACCCGTTCCAGCAGGGGCTCACGCCCCCACAGATGCCGGGCGACCACATGAACCCATATGGTGAGCGCACACACACACACACACACACACACACACACACACACACACACACACACACACACTCGTACTCACATACATGCCTGTCCCTTGATCAACCTCTTGGCCCCCCAGAGTGGAACACGTGTTCGGACCACAGCACAGCGCTCTGAGCTGAGCACACACGTACGCACGCACGCACACGCACGCACGCTGCCGGCTTTCAGATATGTGTGATGTGGTACCCTGGTTTCCAGTGTGGTCGATGTTTGAGATGACGGGAGGTCTGTGACGGATGATGGATCAGGGCCTGCATGCACGTGCGCATGCATGTCAATCTAGTGTTAATCCACAGGATGTAACTGGAATCACACATTAGTGAGCGATGTCCTCCACACGCCCCACTGGGAGCGTTTCCTGAAGTTCATAACTTCCTTATAATTTGCCTCCATTTAGTTTGTCTCCACAGCCGCTGCTCAAATCCCCGGTCTCATCACTCTCCTTTGGTTCGGGGTGGGGGGGGGGAGAGAACAATATTGGCAAGGCATTAAAAGACACGTCTCACAACGCTGTCCCCATTTTGTGCAACACTATCATTAAGATCCAGAGTGTAATAAAGAGAACGATTCCCTCCAGAGAAATAAGCGTTGAGGGTTTATGAAGGCGTAAACAGCATTAAGCAGATCTTTTCGCGGGGACGCCCCTCGTTCACTCGTTCCCTCACAGACCCCGATTGTCCCGGCGAGGGCAGCAAACACTCGAGCTTTGATGATTCCGACCAAAGGCTTTCTCCCCGCCGTCATGACACACTGTGAGCAGTTCTTCAACGTGACTGTTAGCGATTCTAATTTCCCACCGCTCCGATGAATCACATCCTCCATCGGCTGCCACCGGTCCTGACGGCGCTCTCTGTCCTCCACAGGTAACGACTCTGCATTCCACGACATAGACAGTGACACGTCCTTAACCAGCCTCAGCGACTGCTTCATGGCGTCGTCAGACGTCAACTCCATGCAGGCCCGCGTGGGAAACCCCATCGACCGCCTCTACTCCATGCAGAACTCGTACTTCGCCTCGTGAAAGCGTCAACCAATGAACTGCAGCATCTCAAACCTGACGTTTGTGCCCGAGCAGGACGGAGGACACGTCGGCCTGCGGAGGCTCCCGCGCGAGCGTCGTCAAAGATAGTGAAACCACTTATAGGACTGTGAAGACTCCTGGGGGGCGGTGGGGGTGGGGTGGGGTGGGGGGGGTGTTAATTGTTAGACATTATTCAGTAGAATCGTTTGTCTGTCAGGAGATATTACTCTTTTTGTTTGTGAAAGAAACAAGTAGATATTGAAGCCACTGTTTCCGCCCTGGAACCAAATCACACAGTGAGTTCTTGACCTGCATGACCAGCCCCCTCACCCGACCCCCCACCCCCCCGCACCGGTGTTTGGACTGTTGCTTCTTCACACTACTTGGATTTCCACGGTCACATTAGCGTTTTGATCACTTTGAATAGGGTTTAGATATTGTGTTGATAGTAACTAGCAGCAACGCGACTGTACATTTGTGTGTTTGAGAGTTTGTGGCGAGAACGAGTTGTTTTAGAGGAAAAAAAACACACACCCCCACAAAATGGGGAGAATTTTCCATGGAGGATCAGCGAAGTGTAAATACTGTCCCCGGGCTAATTGGATGTGCATGTTCAAAATGGAAAAAAAAACCCATTCTATATTTATTTAACTATAACAGGCTCTTGAAGGTACATATTAAACTGAAAGCTTTATTTAAAGGAGAGAGTCTTTTTGTTAGTGAGCATCACAACTCATCTGTAAACCTTTTAATATGAAGATTAACCCGTTTTTGGTTTTTTTTGCTGTTGTTCATTGTCGTTTTTTTCCTTCCAGCTGTAAATGAGCGATGTGCTATTTATTTCGTACAGACCATAAACCTTTTGTTGTCATTGTCACATGTTGCTAACTGACCAAAGTTGACTGGTTTGATGAATAAACAGTGTCTTTCTCCTGATAACGTGAAATAAACGCCATCACACGGATCCGTGTCACGCCCCACAGATGCTTCACGTGTTCCTACGTCAGCTTCTTTGTCAGTGGAGCCATTTTCATCAAGTTCACTCCATCAACTCGTCAAACGGTCCCGCAGGTCACGACCCCTGGAACGTCTCTACATTCCCAGCTGTGTGCTAGCAAGTGTTTGCATGCGGCAGCAGAAACAGCAGCAGCAGCAGCGGCGCGCACACACCCTCATACCTGCAGTACGTCAGTGTGTCAGTCTGCAGGTTGAACTGTTCCAGCAGCTGACACACAAGGTGAAGTCAGAGTTCAGGTGACATACCAAACTGCACGACTGCATCATGAACCCCACCTTTGTCCCCAAGGCCTGTCGGCGGCTACTCACTGCGACTCCTTAATCGGCTGTCAGTTACTGAAACCTCCACCCACTGTACGCACGGTCACATGACTGCAGGGATGAAAGGTACATTTCTCATCCTCCCTGTGACCACAAGTGTTTATTCTTCATATTCTTCACAGGATCGATCCCCCGCAGCTTAAAACCTTTAGACACGTCTCTGTTATGATCTCTTTTCAACTGCCAGCCAGGTGTTGTTGGACCTGTTTCCATAGTTACACCGCAATATATCGTCACCTGTCACAGCACAAAGCTGCTATCACGAGACAAAAAAGTATCACACGACTGTCACGTTCTGTGTGCACTCGGCAGCAGGTTTCCTGTTCACGGGTGAATCGCAGGGTGAAAGATGCAAAGACTAAACAAACATCAGATCAGTGAACAGTCGGGTTCAGTGGCCAACAATATGGACGCACACATTGAGAATGACTACAAATGAAATATTACATTTGCTTGCTGATCAAAAACATCCGTTTTATTCTTTCGACACCAACGTTTTTAGCAAGTTGCTTGCTAACAATAAATTTAAAAAAACAATTGCAAAATGCACAAAGATTTGATGTGAAGCCTGAAGTTCTCCTCTGTGCGTCCAAACTGAATCTTTCATTTCATAATTAATCACAATATCTCTTTATGACTTTCCATGAGATTTTTTTTTTTTTTTTTTCGTACAGGGTCTGACGGGATTGTTGTATTTGAAGTTTAGAAATGTGATCTGTCACTGATCAGCAGGGGGCACCATAATTACTGACTGTACTTTATTAACTTCTTGTGTTATTTGTGTTTTTATCAGCAGGAATTTGTGGAAAAACTCACAACTTCTCTGAACTCTGAAACAACGATTCACCAGATGGACAAGCCTCCCGGCTCTGATTGGTTCTCTGGTACAGGAGACACTGGAGGGCGGAGCCACATGATCAGCACTATCTACTGTCGGAATATAGTTTAAGGAAATAAAGTAAACTAGACTTTAACAAGCTCGTGCAGCCTTATGTGTGATGTTCCTCAGGAGTTTGTGCAAAATAGAATAAAATAGAAATGTGAGAGGTGTGTGGTGTCACCAGAGGGTTGAGAAGAATGTATCTGATGGTGATTTCACCCTTCATCCACCTTCTGCTGCATCAGCTCAGTGGTTCTCAGCCCTGGTCCTCTGTGCTTCTCAGTCCTGATCCTCAAGGCCCAGACCAGCAAGAGCAGCAGCTCGTTATCCGGCTCCTGCAGAACTTCACAGGTAACGTCCAGGAGCTGCTGGTCAGTGGGTCCCTGAGGACCACAAAGGATCGAGAACCACTAAGACTAAGACCAGGACTAAGGACCTCTGCCGCAGCCGGAGGACACGGGGTTAAAGGTGAATGGGTATAACTGACGCTTTGTTCCTCCAGCTCGACATCCTCGCGCCACTGATGCTGTTTGTTCTTCGCTCCTGTTCAAACCAAACAGCGGAGTCAATGATCGAATCAGCACCACGGCTCGCTCGCTGTGAATCGACTCGCAGAGGTTGAGGTAAGTGCGGCTTCGATATGAAAACAGTGGAGCAGAAACCTGAGCCGCAGCCGCAGACACACAAACTCTCAGGGAGTTAAACGCCGGCCGTCACGAAACTGTTCACACATTTACTCGTCTGCTGCTCTGGCCACTCACAGGAAATGAGTCCAGTGACAATATTTACCTTAGATAAGTCAGATCCTGAAAAGTTCCACCTGACACACAATTAGACATTTGTGGCTCATGTCAGTGTTTCCTTTTTTTTTTTCCCAACAATGAACAGTTTGATTTTCTTGAACCATCCTGATGTTTGAGTCTGTGTGCAGACGCAACCTCGTCACAACATGTTGGAAATGAACAAACCAGCTCCACTGAGTCGGCAGAGACGTTCTGAGCTCCATCCAGCACACTTTGTCTCATGGTTTGAGAGTTCACAAGAGTTCATAGCTTGTCCCCGGGGGGCGGAGGGGTTTGGGCGGTGGGTGTTTTCATTGGGCATTTCTATGGCGTGCGGTTAATTGTTAAAGGCGACTTTTAACCAGCGTCTCACACATATTCTTTGTGGACTCGAGGGCTCGGGCATCTTCAAATGTCTGAAGCCATGGCGGTTTGACCATAGACAAGGTCACAGACCGTCGCGTCGTCATGATGTTGCGTCATTGTGTCGTCACGTTTCCCCCCTTTGACGTCATATCAAGAATATTTGCATCCAAATGGATCCATTGTGAACAGCCGCTGTAGTTCCTATTCCAGGCCTATAGGTGGTGATAAAACAGACAAGAAGATAAGAATTGAACTGTCCAAAATGTGATTTATTTATTTGTCTTTTTTTTAATGAAAAAAAGTGAGTGGAAAATGATGCAGATTTCAGTTGCTATCGCTTGAAGTACATGAAGGAACACACGCTAGTATAAACGCTGATGGTTTTCATCTTCACTACAATCTGCAGCATCTGAGTAGGCTCAGTATTATCTGCAGCACAAATGCAAGTCTGTTGTTGTTATGAGACGGGGGGGTATAGGTCGAGGGGTGGGGCGATGGCAACTCAATACAGAAAGTATGTGAAATCCCTGTCCAGACGCAAAGGCGAGGGCAGCATATTCCCATTTTTTTTTCAACCCGAGACCAGGTTTAAAAAAAAGTACTTTCATACGATCCATTTGGATGCAAAACGTGCGTATACATGGAAAAAGATCTCTGCGTGGACTTGGCTCAAATACAACGCGTTGATTAAAATGTAAGAGTTGTGAAACTAGTTCAATGAATTTATCAAAGTAACGAATCCCATCTGATTGGTTGTTTTAATTTTAAGTGTGATATATCTTGTCTGTTTTTCTTACATTTCAACATTCGTATTCTGCCTTTTTTATCCTTTGTACAGTGTCTTGTATCCTCGGTAGAGCACTACGTCAGTTCTCTCTGTACGAAGCACTAAATAAATAAAATGTTGAATGACTGTTCTGTTTCATGTGTCAGAGTTGGAACACTGACGAGTGTCAAACTGCTTCAAAATCACTAAACGTCAGTTCCCATCATCACTCATCCACACTCACATGATCATTAGACATACAAACACAAAAAGAACTAAAACTGCAATCATGAATGTTTCCATCTTATTATGATGACATGTTTGACTCCTGCGATGAAACTGGTTCGTCTTTATTTTTTATTCAACCCGTTCCTTTTACTTCGTCATAGATATCGGCTGCCGTGTTGGTCCTGCACTGGGAGGAGGTGCCGTGGGATTCAGGGCGCAGATAGAGCCCTGGATCGGCTCGGTTGGAGCCCATCTGTTTTGGTTTTCATTTTTCTGTATTATCAGTGCTTATTGGTACATGGCGAAGGAATGCAGCCTGCGTTTGAAGTGCTGCAGGAAGGTGATGCCAGGGGCGTTAGCTGGAGGAGCGATGACCTCAGGGTCTCACTTGAGCGGCGCTCGTGACCTCCAGGAACCTCTTGATGTTGGACTCAGAATCTCAGCTGAGACACGCTGGACTTCAGCATTTCTTCTGAAACTGAGCAACATCACAGTCAAGAGCGTTTTTTTTTGGGTGAAGTTCGCCTGCAATAACTCAAACGTTCGATAAAATAAAACACATGGAGGAAAAAAAGGAGTCATGGTGTTTATGAATCAGTTCTTTGTTCAGTGTTTTCCAGGACTGTGCATTGTACTGTATGCGGTGTAGCAGCAGTATATTCCTGTGCTCTTTGTAACGTAACGTAAATCCAGAGTAAACTAGTGAATCAATCAATGAATTCAGTTTCATCACTGCAGACAAATGTTTCAATTACCGATGTAATTATTCATAATTAGAACTTCCATCTGAGCAATTTGTGCAAAATCCATTTAATAGTCACATTTTAGAATGTGAACGACAAATGTCAGTCATCAAGTGTCATTAAATAGTTTCTTTACTTTGATTATTTTGCTAATTTTATTGATAAATTATCTCACACACACACACGTCACACGTCACAATATCTTAATTTCATTCACATTTTACCTTTGTTCTAGAAATGACAAACTTCCCGTTTTCAATCTTTGCAGGTTTCAGTCATCGACTCGTGTGTCTGATGACGATTCATCAAACTGGATCTTAGAGTCGACGCTGCTGAGACAAACGACATCAGTCGTACATATCAAATCTAGAAGGAACATTTGTTTCTCCTGGTTCTCTAAACAGGAACGCTCAGACTTAGTGGCTGTTTGCAGAAACTCCCAGAAGGACTTGGTGTGTGTGTGTGTGTGTGTGTGTGTGTGTGGGCAGCCGTTGACGACAGCTCTTTCAAACATGAGCTGTGGACACGGGACCCTGCAGAGCACAAGGTGAGTCCTCAGCTGAGCGCGTAAGCTCTGGATGTTTCGACAGAACTCACCTGTGAGGCTGATAAATCACCGGCAGTGTTCACGGCGAGCTGAGCGCGGACAGTAAATCTGAAAGTCAACAGCCGGCGAAGGCGAAACCAAACTGTACGGCCACGCTTCCTGTCACGTATGGCGTGTTTGTTTGACGCCAACGACAGCTGCAGATTTAGGATTTCTCCGTAAATCCCAGCTGACCTCTGTCCCCTCGATGGCTCCATTTGTTTGTGAGATGAATTTAAGATGTTTATAATGCCGTTCATCACACACGCACCACACAGACTATTGATGCTGATACTTAGAGCGTCTATTGCTCTGCGATCCTTTTAACGACCGCTGGGTCACATCTGACCTCTGGAACGACCTCCCCCTCGTGATAATGTGTATGTGTCAGCGCACAGAGGTCGGTGACGCTCTGACCTGATGTGACCTTCGTCACGTCGCGAGAACCAACATCATCATCAGAACATGACGACAATTAATAATCTATAATCTAACATATGAACATCATTTGTCAGCCAGAGGTGCTTTGGTGACGGCGTCCCGCGGCCTCCTGTCTACCCCCGTCTCCTCCCGTCCACCTCGTCCTTTGTCTGTGGTGTTTTATTGTGAGGACTGAGCCCAGACAAACTGCCCCCCCCAGCCCCAGCCCCCGCCCCTGCACCAAAAAGGTTAGTACATTTCACCATATGGATTTTTCACTGTTTCTCCCAAATGTCACAGTTTAATTATTAACTGTGGGACTATTTTCTGGGAGAGATTTGCACTTTTACAATATTGCTGTGCCTGCTGAGGTTAAGTGTTGTTGCTGTGACACAGGCCATTGTCCACCGCCGCCTTTAATGAAGATGGATTTAGAGATGAAATGTTGGGTGTAATAAAGACGCCGTGACCTTTGGCGTTTCAACATGGAAAAACACGGACCGGACAAATATGACTGGACCTTTTTTTCACATGTTGTTTTTAGGTTCCATCCTCTGTACGTTTCCAATCTATGTGGTTTTATGACGCAAAACCTGAACGTGGTTCCAACGGATCTATGCGCTCTAACTCAGGATTAGAACCCGTCAGAAACACAGAAGGTCACGACCTCCCAGCGTGGCCGTTGAGTAAATATTGATTACTGCAGCTTCAGCCAGCTAAGTGGAGCTGCCAGAGCAGAACAGACGTACTGTGGTGTTTCTTGCAAGAAGTAATATGTGGTCTAATCCCAGTCTCAGCTCGACTTCGCCCTGCCGCCACATTTCTTTCTGCAGTGCATATCAGCATGTGCGGCGCTGCAACTGGTTCGGGTTTCTCACAGCTCCTGCGTGGTGAAGTCCGAGCCTTCATGTCTGTTTCTTTGTGGACGTTCCTCTGGGGCACCAGGAGTTTACATCGTCCAGCAGCCTCTGGTCCAGCGAGTGGTCATCACTGAAAGCTCTCTGTCCTCGTCCTCTCCTGAGCAACATGACCTTCTCCACGGTGAAGAGGAGTTCCACCGCAGAGCCTCCGAATTTGACCTTCCTGTGTCTTCTCATGCTGTAGCTGCATGTGTCTGAATTTATTTTAATTGCAGCTGCTCGCATCGTTGGCTGACGTTTCAAGAAACCGGTGGAAAAACTCAAGAAATCAAATATTTAACATTTCTATTTAGTCACACTCACTGTTCATGTCTTAGAAATTGAAAATGTAGAAAAGAAAAACAGAAAGACTTTGAGTTGCAGTGGTGTCAGAGACAGAATGTTCTTCAGCTTCAGGCATCGCGCTGTGACAGGCATCTGCCATCACACAGAGTGAAGGTCTTGCGGCCTGTGGACGGTTTTTCAAGACACGTCTTCTGACACGTTTGTGGGCTGAATTCTCCCTGAAGACACCGGAGGGTTCCACGGCTGCCTGTCGACGTTTGAGTCGAAGCTGTCAGGAGATGATGCAAAACCTCTGAGTGCGTCGGTGTCATTCCAGGGAGGTGCAGAGTCACTGATCTTCAAAGTCGTGTTGAACCTGTGAAGTGAAAAATGTGTTTGCTTCCCTCACATACCGTACATGTGACTGTCTGAACATCCCGTGCTATAAAACAAACACTGCAGAGGTTTTCGAGATTGAGTAATAGGACGCGTGGCACGTTCTGAGCCGTCAGCAGCAGACGCAGACAGGAGCGTGGTGTGTTTGTGTCTGTCGGGCGACTGTAACAGAAACATTGATAGACCATGTGGGCTGTCATGCAATTACAAGATAAATATGCAAAGTGCAAAGACAGGTGGCAGCCATCTTTACTGCTGATGACAGGGGACAGGGTGGCGAGCTTCACTTCCAGCTGGACTTCACTCTGAAACCAGGAGAGATGATTTGGATACATGTGAATTATCTTCACGGAGTTCATTACAGTGACAGGTCGGTGTCTCGTCCGTGGGTTAACGGTTATCGCTGCGCTCTGAGACAAACGGAGGTGTGAAAAACATTCATGTCTGAACAGAGAACGTTGTGTGCTGCAGGCAACAGAGCAACTGAACGCCAGCCTAGATAGTGAACGCTGACAGAGGTGTCTGCCCTCCACCCCCACCCCACCCTACCCGGTGGGGTAGGGTGGGGTGTAGGCTGCAGGCTTTTTATTTTCTGTTCAACGGGTTTCGTTCTTGTGGTCAGCCGGTTGCATTGAACACACGGTTCCATCTGTCATTAGACATGAACAAACTGTCAGCACTCATGATGACAGAGAACGACATGCAAAGACCCCCTCCGTCTCCAGTAGACACCTCTGTCACCGGGCAACGCCACCATCACCAGCATCCAATGCTCCATCACCAGCGGATGCCTCCGCCACAGGCCAACGCCTCCTTCATCTGTGGCAAAGGTCTTGTCCGGACAAGTGGAGGGACTGTGTTTGCTGTGATGAAAGAACTCCAGTGAAGAGCTGAACAAGTGCGAGCTAGCGATTGTGGGCGTCTCTGGTGCAGGTGGAGGTCACGGTGTCAATTCTTTCCGCGCTGAGCAGTGTCACGTTCAGGCAGTGGCAGCCGCAGCTCATTCCGACCTCACCTTGTTCTAATTGTTCTTCAAAGTAGCAGTCAGAGTGCTAATTAACACTTCACAGCAGAGACAGGGGACATGAAGGCCAGTGTCATATTCGGCTAGACTGGAAATGAAAAAAATGTCAAATTAAGAGGAAAAGTGACACAAGTCGGGTTCTTTATTAATGGTTAATGCTCTGTGAGACAAATGGAGGTGTGAGAAACATCTGTGTCTATGACAGAGAACTTTGTGTGCTCCAGGCAACAGAGCAACCGAACGCCAGCCTTGACAGTGAACACTGACAGAGTGAACCCCCCCGGCACACCCGCCCACCCACCCACCAACACACCCACACCCACAGCATGCCCTCCACCCACACCCCACCCTATGAAACTCTCTTGCAGGGGTTTTTACTTTCTGTTCAACAGGTTTCGTTGTGGTCAATCAGCTGGATTGAAGACACAGAGAACGACGTGTTCCTGCTCAAAGACCTGCAGGCTGTTACAGGGCAGACGCCTCCATCACCAGCAGCCAACGCTACATCACCAGTAGCCAACACTATGTCGCCGGCCAACACCTCCATCACTAGTGGCCAACATCTCCGCCGTTGGCCCATGCCTACACCACCTGCAGTGAAGGCCTCCATCACGGTCAACGCCTCCATCAATGGCTGCAAAGGTCTTGTGAAGTGAAGTGACTGCATTTGCCTCGAGTGAAGAGCTGAACAACTGGGAGCTGGTGATTGTGGAGCGTCTCTTAGGCAGGTGGACGTCATGGGGGCGACTCCGAGCAGTGTCACATTCAGGCAGCGGCAGCAGTAACTCCTTCCGACAGCACATTGTTCGGATTGTTCTTCAAAGTACCAGTCAGAGTACTAATTAGCATGTCACAGCAGGGGTTTGGCTGCATGCGCGCAGAATGTTTGCATATAAGAAACAAACAACCACATACAAATGATCGTCTGATAAACAACAACTATTTCAGCTTGTGGTTTGTTTGTTGGAATACATTTGACTGAAGACAGTTTTTTCATCGTAAAAATGAAAAGTCGAGACCATTTCATCGCTGCCACTGTTTCAGAATTCTGGACTTTCACATCTGTCTTTATTTCTCTGCAGTTTGGCTTTTAACTGTCGATCACACTGCGGTTTCCCAGGATTTACTGTGAGTTCCTCCGTGTGCACACTTCGTCTTTCCATCCTCAACAGACGGTCTGCTGTTTCAAAACATCGTTTTAAAACGTGCGAATGTTGCTTGTTGACACTAAAATGTTCTGATCAGCTGATAGAACGCATTCGAGAGAAAGAGAAAAATGACGGTGTCTGTGAGTTAGATTTGTAGAGTGGAACGGGAGGTTCGTCTGGGAGGGGTTAGTGTCTTGGATTAATTAGGTCGAGGAACTCCCAGTCTGAAGGAGCTTAGCATGTGCAGGCTGATGTTTTCTTCTGCGTCTTTTCCACAGGGATAGGTTTGCACTCATCTTTGATAGTTAACCCCACGTGACCCCTGCGAGCACCAGCCCTCTCCCACCTCACTGCTGCTGCTTCTCATTAGAGCATGTCCGCTCTGGGTTGGCTGGAAAAAAAAAAACAAAAAAAAAAACTTTGATTCAGCTTTGATGGACATTTTAAATTCAGGTCAAATTCAAGTTAGAGAAAAAAATATGCAAAAAATACACACACACACACACACACACACACGTTTTTCTCAAATAAGATGTTTTATCTCTCTGCTACCTACAATTTATGTGACATTAGTTTGTTTTATAACTGTAATTCGATTTGTTTTACAGATAAAGATGATGATAGTTTGATTTATTTGCACCCAGATAAATTTTAAAAAAGAGTTTGACAGCTCAGTCTTTTTTTCTAATCATGAGATGATTTCTTATCAGTAAAATATATTTATACGTGCTGAATGAAGGAGGTGTGTGTGTGTGTGTGTGTGTGTGTGTGTGTGTGTGTGTGTGTGTGTGTGTGTGTGTGTGTGTGTGT
>JBBMJM010000021.1:4510483-4520560 GCA_037832705.1 Centriscus cristatus | reverse complement strand
GTGTGTGTGTGTGTGTGTGTGTGTGTGTGTGTGTGTGTGTGTGTGTGTGTGTGTGTGTGTGTGTGTGTGTGAATGATAACATGCTTGCATTGACATCACAGCTGAGTCATCAGGCTACATCATTGCTATCTATCTCTGTATGCTGAGACGTGGATATGCCCCCACCACCACCACCTCCACCACCACCACGTCCTGGGGTGCACAAAGGGCTGAATTGAGCATGGGGCACCCGGGGGCCAAGCTGGCGTGCAGCCCAGCTGAGGACAACCAGCCACCACCTGCATTCTACCGCTCACCCAATCTCCCTGGATATGACCCCACCCCCACCCCCACCCCATCTCTGATAAGCCTCATCTGCATCCAGTCATATCCTCCAATTGCCCCCCACTCCCGCAGCACACCCGCACACGCACAAACACACACACACACACACGGCCTAATATCTGCGTCCATCTCCTGTCAATCACTGGTCCAATCTGACAGCCGCGCGAAGGCCTCAGCTCTCTGAGTCACCCAGCTGTTGCCAGGGTGACAAAGATCTCTGGACAACCCCACCCCCACCACACACACACACACAAACACACACACACACACATACACACACACAGAGTATTTTTATACATATTGGAATACATGGGTCCTTCCATACTTGTTCTGACAATAAGAATAACAACATAAAACTGTTACTTACAATTGTCAAAATTTTGATTTGATTTGATTTTGTGTGTGTGTGTGTGTGTGTGTGTGTTCTGATTTAATCCATTTCTTACAAATCTCTCCCAGATGTTTTACATTACAAACAAAAGGTTCCATGTGAGAACAAAAAAGAAAAAAAAGAAAAAAATCAGGTGACCCCGACTGAATTATAAAATTAACTTTGACACAATTTCTGCTTCTGGTTGTAAAAAACAAGAGAATTAAAAACGAACCATCCAGGACTGAGAGCGTCAGACAGCTCTGATTATCTACCATGAGTGTTTCTCTCCCGGCTCAATACTGCCCCCTGGAAAAGTTCTTGTGGTACTGCAGCTCATAGTCTGGACCAGGGAATGAAGAGAAGATGGCAGCTCAGTGGACCGATCAGTTCGTCCACTGCACAGCAACCGCAGAAAACTGTCGCCGACATTTGTCTGTGTAACCATGGTAACCAGGCATCGACACTGATGAGAGAAAATCTATCCAGTGTTTTCTGTTGGCGTTCAGTCCTGATGTGAATGTTCAGCTGTCTGCCGACCAGTGTTTGCGATTCATTTCCCGTCAAACTCAGATGTCACAACCCACACGACCTTTGCCCTTTAACAAAAACAATATGAAAACACTGTGCTGGGCGACGGCGCAGACGGCAGCACCGGGCCGCCGGCACCAGACCATCACAACGTGTCGCAGACGATGGTGGAAACTGTGTGGTGAATTCCTGAGCTGTCTGGAGGAGCCCTGGGGGCTGGCGGAGCGGCGGGGAGCGTTGTGGGGGTCTGTCCTGTTTCTGTAAGCTCACGCAGGGGTCAGGCAGGGGGGCGGCTGCTTTCTTGGTTCATACTGCTGCATTTCTGACCCCCCCCGTGCTCCCACCGTCTGCAGCAGCGTCTGACTCACGTAGACAGCGGCCGTCCTTTAGATTCCAGCCCCGAATTATTCTCAACAATATCTGACACCATGTGTGACAGACGGTCTGATGGATGGTTGGAGGGGGGGGGGGGTCATGAGAGGTCAGGGTGCATCACTGCTGCTCGTGATCACCTGAGTAATTAAGAGGTGGGACCAACTGAGGAAAGGCCTCAAGCTGCAGTGTCACAGACAGTGTTTGCGTGTGTGGGGAGGTTCTGCCCAAACTACACCTGAGCGTTTCACACGCCAGCATACGTGTTGACATACATGAAAGTCATTTACGGAGAAGTCATGTCACGGCGGAGCTATGTGTGGAATCACAGGGGCTAATTTGCAGCTCAAAGGTAAATGTCTGAGCAGTCACCGATGGGAAACACTTTGCTCTGTTTCAGTGAAAAGTTTCTGTGCAGCTGTCGAATCGCGGCGGCGTCGTGTCGTCACATCTTTGACTGGCTGCACATGTATATTTTATTTGTCCTTTATTTGAGTACCTTGACTTTTTTTTTTTTTTTTACAGTTCTCTATTATTTTAGCTAGTGTTTTTTTCCCCACTTTCCTTATTTTCTGGAGCTGTTGTCACCAAACAATGTCTGATTCTGATCCTACTCAGACCTGCATGGAAGCTGACGCTGTATCACGCCTGTTCTCTCAGACCTCTCAGACCTCAGCTCTGTGTGCTGGACCGGTTCTGTCCCTGATGGGAGGGGGGTCTGTAGGCGATCCATTATCAGTAACGGGTAGGGGTCACACAATGGGGGCACTTTGTCAGATCTGTTGGGGATGCTCTGCGGTAGGCAAAGAGGCGGCTTTGATCTGCGTCTGCTCAGCGGAGTGTGCCGTGTCTGAAAACCGATCCGCTGCCTGACATTTCCCTCCCATAACTGTCACACCATCTATAGCTCTTCTTGTGTGTGGGGGGGGGGACATTTATGAAGAAAAAAAAAAGATTTCTGAGAACTGATGCTCAGCAGTGAGATAATGCACATGCATGGTTCCAACAACTGCTGCAGATAATATCTTTGCTCTTTCTATTGTCTCTCCATTGTGTCGAAGATGAATGGGCTGTTAGGTTTTGTGTGTGTGTGTGTGTGTGTGTGTGTGTGTGTGTGTGTGTGTGTGTGTGTGTGTGTGTGTGTGTGTCAGATAGGACCCCGGACAGATCGATGTTTGTAGTTTTTGTCGTTCGGAGGCCCCTGGTGGGTGCGCTCACTTTAAAGGGCCCAGTGAACTGTGAGGACTTGAGACATGAGACCCAGCTGGCCCCAGGACACGGGTTCACCCCGAGAATGTGAGCTGAGCGGGGAACTGGGCTGAGACGGGCTCCCACCAGCCTCCAGTCCACACCACAGCCGTCGCACCTGAGAGGTTCGAGGCTCACGTCTCTATTCCTGCTGCTGGAGCTTTTTCTGTGTTATGTTCTATATGTTTGTGCTGCAGAGACAAGTAAATACAGGTTTACACTCATCTCATCTCTCCCACACACACAGACACACACAAGAACCAGACTGCAGGCTGGTGACATTTAAAACTCATATTCGTCTATTTGTCTTTTCTGACAGTTTCCAAGCAAAGAGAAAATGAACAGCAAAGCCAGATGTGAAATATTTCCCAAAGTATAAAAAGTATTAAAACACAGCAATGACAGGCACCAGACAGTTTGGAGCTTTTTTTTTTCTTTATTAACACACAGTGACTGGAAACATTTTATGACCACTAAATGCTTCATTTACGCTTATTATTGCTAAAACCCTTTGTGTCACATCATTCAACGTTCTTAGAAAAAAAACGTGTGTGAGGCTTGTGTGTTTGTCAGAGTTCAGTATGTGATCACAGATGTTTGAAAGGACTCATACGTAAGAACAAAAGCAACCACTGATTATCGATTATTTTATTTAATTTTGTCCGCTCGCACAGTGACTTAGCAAATGACCTCACTCTTTGACCACAGTAAAGCTGAAGATGAGCATCTGCCCCTGCAGGAGAACGTCTGTGGAGCACAGCTACCAGGACATAGACAGGTGTTTCACAGATCAATCTCAAACAACAACTTACTGTTAAACATGACTGATGAAACCTTCTGGTTCATATTTACTTAAAGAAAAACTTTGATCGCATCTTCCCAACTGAGAATCTCACCTGGATTTTAAAATAGTTGAAGAGGGACTGTATACAGTAAATTATAAAGGGTATTTTACAGATGATGCAGGTGTATGTATTTTTAGCAGCGGGTGGGCTCTTCCAGCTCCTGCAGCTCTTCGCCCTCTGAGACAAACACAGACTGCAGAGTAATGCAAACCCCAGCTGAGTGTTGATATCAGGTTAGGATGTTTGCTGTTTTAACATGAGCCTCTTTCTCTTTCTCTTGTTATTTCTGCTCCTCTTCAAGGGAAGACAGGCAGACAGTGCTGGGGGGGGCGTCCCACCCCAGCTGGGGTCTTAGTTTAAGCACAGAAGAGGAAAAATACCACTGCTGTTGTCTTTTTTTTTTTTTTTTTTTTTTTGGAAGCATTTCCCCTCTACTCAAATCAATTTCAGATTATCCGTGAGCAGGCCCATCATATGAGTTTGTTGTTGTAGTTTGGAACCGATGTCTCCTTTAATTTGACCTGTGACGTCTTCACATCGGTTCATGTGCAGGTCAGAGTTTATGAAAACAGCTGAACTGTGTGCGACGATACGCAGTGTGTAGCCGTCGGAAGTCTGAAACCCCGTGTGAAAGAACAGAAACAAACAGAGTTCCAAAGCATGAAGTTCATAAGGTGCTGAGACAGATTGAAATCGATGAATGAGACTGTGAAATATGGAGATGACTGTAAACCATACAAGTATGAATGTTTTAAAGATACAAATTTAAATAAGAAAAGAAGTGTAATACGTATAGACTGAGAATAAATGAAGAATCAGCAGCAGCATGTCCCTTACAGAGCAGCATTCAGCTTGCGCACCGGGGGAGGTGGGTGGGGGGGTGGTCTGACCAGTGCCAATTAAAGGGCTATTTAAATATTTAAGCAACAAAGTTTTCAAGTTGTCCCCTGGGTGCAGTTATGGGGGGTGACGCAGCTGAGAAGCAGCGCTGTGGACGGTTGGGAGGCATTGGGTTACAAGGAGAATTAAAGCTGACACTAAGAAGCTCCTCGCAATGAGCCGCACACAACAGCACACACAAAAGAGTCTGTTTCAAAGTGGGACAAAGGGGGTGAGAGCAGATACCTGAGCCCGGGACCCAGGCCGAGTCAGCGCGTCTGCGGACACATGACTGGTGCCGCAGGACCACCGCAGCCAGACTGACCGAAAGAAACACAACCGCACATTCCTGCACACACACAGAGACAGGCACAGGCGCACACATACATGCACGGGCGCACACAATACTGCATAACTGATACTGTCAATAATCTTTATATCAGTTTCTATAGAGAATGTTTTGAAAAATATGATAAACATTTTTTCTCTGTAAAAGAAAAACCTATTAACTCACTTACTGAAGTTATTTTGCAATGGAATTTACCAAAAAATACTTGTGCAAACACTTGAGCCTCTCATAGCAACGCCGCCAGCGCTCTGCGTGAACTCAGGAGTTTGTCTGCTTTTGTCTGCTTCGTCTGCTCCGTCTGCGTCATCTGCCTTCGTCTGCGGCAGTCGGCTGTCACCGCGGCCCTCGGTGAGCTCTCACCTCTGTCCTAATCCTCCACTTCAGCTGAAAGTCGAGATGACAGCTCTGTGCTCGCTCACCTCAGCAGCGTCCACCTGTTCTTTACGTCTGGAGGCAGCAGGTCGCTGCACGGTGGTCACTAGAATCTCCACACAGACATCACATATAGTATCATTTAAATATTAAAAGGGCGTGTCACCCCCTGCTTCCAGGGCCTTGAATAATTGATGCACTGCCTCTTTTTTTCAGATAATTCATCCTTAGCTCCGAGCCAAGCTGACAGCGGCCGGGTGAAGTAATTACTTTGTGCAGACGTATCTCAGCTGCATTTTTAAAAGTCGGTTACCAAACATCCTTTATTCACATGTCACACACTCTAATCACATATCTCATAGCATAGATTGTACATCTGATCAAACAGCAGAGTCAGAGAAAGATGAAATAACGGTTGATAGTTGATGACATAGTTGATTTCATTCAGAGGTTTGACTGGATGATTTTAGTTTGACTCACATACTATCTATTATCCACTGATCGCACGTCAACAATACATTAATTAATAGTTGTGTATCACACTTTCTCTCCGCGGATCCGATTTACCTTTTCATTCCCTGAATGATGCTTCATGGCGACTTTGCATTGACGATAAATTAAAAGTCTTGTGGCGCTGAGGAGGCGGCGGAGCCGACAGGAAACCAGCAGCTTCATGTCTCTGCTGATTAACTGGCTGAAGATTCCTGTCTAATTGAATTACACTCAGTCCCCCAGCCTCCAAATATTTTCTTGAACTTCTCCCCTCACTGCTGCCACAAACTATTTACATTGTATAGTATACATAGATGTATGTATATGTATGCGTGTGTATATACTTATTCCCTATCGTCCCACCGCCAACAATTTTATCTCAAAGTATTTTGTTCCCTGGAAAGAAAATGGAGGCTGCTTCAGTCTGAAGATGCAGTTTCACACATACAATCTATTCTGGCTCAGACAGACGAAAGCACCTGCTGGGCTCTGGCCCTGACAAACACTGCGTGAGTCGTCAGACTGGTGGATGGTTTGAACTCACGAGGGTTCGGATGAGTCACGTCTGGTCCGATCAGAATGTCAGCGTGATGAAGACGACCTGGAATGAGGTGTCTCCCGACAGGCAAACATATTCATTATACATTCAACATCGCTGGAAAACACAAAGTTGAGAAATGTGCATCCAGATGTCTCCACAGCTTTGTCCTGCATCAAAGTGACTGGACACGAATGTTGTATTAAATATGCATATACATCTCCAGTGTCGGATTCCGCCATGGACACGTTCGGATTTATGGCAGCACTGACCATCATTGCTTTGCTTCTTCCTCCGGAGAAGCTGCTGACGGCTGCCTGCCAAGAGCATTAAAATTTAAAGAGGTGATGGAGAAACTATCCAGAGGAGACAAAAACATATCAGTTCTGTCAGTGAGCCTTTGCTCTTCTTCTCCTCTTTCCTTTCACCCTGAGCTATGTGAACACAAGAAAACACCGCAGCAATAAGACTCAAAGGCTGTGTGATGCAAACAACTGGAGACCTTTGACCTCAGTGAATAAAGAAGAGCCCAGATTCTGTAAGATGTCAGAAAGCCTTGTAATTCTGTTGTTCTGGACGTCCGTGTCCTCCGCGGCTCAGATAAAGAAGCCCCTCTCTGAAGGAGGCAGACGTTCGTTCCTGCGAGGGACGGAGGAAAGAACTCCTACGCACTCAAAGTAGATCTCTGATTTCTTCACACCGGCTGCTAAACTGATACAGTAGCATGACAACGCCTTGTGGAGTGACTCAGAGGTGTTCTGTTCAGACTGTAAAGCATTTTCTGACCACAAACAACAGGTACATGAACGGGAGGATATTTCTCCTGTGGGCAGGAGATGAATTTCTCTGGCAGGAACATGTGATCACTGTCTGTTGCTCACAGCAGCCGTAGCGTTTGTCCATCGCTCCGGGCCTGAAGTCTGAAAATCTCTCCTCTGCAGGACGGATTGTTCTCCTCTCTCGGGACCAGCCCGACCTGGGGAACAGGGGGCTTTCATAGGAGATCACAGGTGCTTATATACAAAATGGCAATTTTCTTCTTCCATAATTCCATGTTACTGCGTTACCAGATCTTATCTGGAGGCCAGTATCTCATTCCTGAGGTTTTAGACGTTAATGAAAGATGCTTTGCCTCCGGCCACTGGGGGCTAAATCAACAAGCCTGGGATTCCTGTCGGCCTTTGTTGGAGAACTGAAGGCTGAGCTGAGGTCAGAGCCAAAGCTCTGAGCTCAGGTAGAAACAAAACTTTTACGAAGTCTGGAGTGTATTTTACCTCTTGTGCCGGTCTGTCTGCTGGCTGACCTGAAGGCACTAGATGTGTCGAGCTCACTGAGCGGCGATTAGATCAGAAACTGAACTGATCTACTGGGGAATTCAACGGCAGCATCAGATAGAATTCAAAATATCAAACACACAAAGTATTAGCATATGCAAATATGTAAATAGAGACAGTTTAAGTATCGGTGTACAGAGATGAACAGACGAACAAGGTGGAGTTTGAAAAAAAAAAAATCTGTGACATGTTTCCATATGTTTCTCAATCAGTGTGTCGTGTGCTTTGTGTGCACCGGAATAAAGCTAAAACAACCCTAATACGTGTTGAGGAGATGTAATTTCAGCCTCTTAGGATCATTAAAAAGAGATCATATTGAATATCACTCGGTGAGAGAAAGCGAGAAAGAAATAAAGAAGAGATTTGTTTGTCAGTCAATTCAGAGGTGCTGGGGGGGTGGGGGGGGGGCAGTTCAGCTTTCTGTAAATCTGCTGATGAAATGTTGACAAAACAGCCAATTTTCTGTAATTTTGCCGCAGCTCTCTGTCAGCGGCTCACTCAGTCAGAACCCCTTCATTTCAAACAGCAGCGCACCGTGACCTCTGACATGTTTCCGTGAGCCGACTCTTTGGCCTGAGAGAAAGACGTAACAGTTGTGCCTTTTAGATCAGGTGGCTGTCGTTTAAGGAGCCGAGCCCATGAAGGACGCCTTTGTCTCCCAAAGCGGCTCTCCTGGGCCCCGGTTGAAGGAGAAGAAATGTAGTTAATAGCTCAGGAGCGGGCTAATCATCAGCTGCCATTACTGCTCCAATATCAGCAGAGATGACAGACTTATCAATAACAAAGGCCCAGCTGAAGCCTCTGCCGCTCCTGCGCCGCTCCTCTGCTGCTTCGTCATTTTGATCTCTGCTCCACTAATCAGAGCTTTCATTTGAGCGCAGCACCGGGCAGCACACCTCTCATTCTCTTCATGCTGTGCCAGAGATCACTCATCTTTACAAGCCACTCCGTATTCCCCCAGCCCCAGGCCACCATTTCCACAAATTGGCTTAATTTCTCCGGCAAATATATGACACATCTGAGAGCTCATTATCTTTGCGAGCGCTTATTGTACTTACTGATAAAAGTCTCTGAGCTGTTTGTCTCGACTAGAATCAGTCGGAGCCGAGCTGATGTTGAAATGAAGAGGAGATTTGTCTACACGTTTATCGTCAGATTTTGCTTTAATACATTTACTGCATTTGCTTTTTGTGACTGTGTCGACCCGCATCGCTCGTGTCTGTGTTTGAGACGAACACAGCAGTGTGAGGGAGGAAATCCTGATGTGTATTAAGCCATTTGTGTTGTTTAATGTCATTATTTCTCCGTCCATTCCTCTGTCCAGGAGAAACCCGAGTGGGGCCAGAAAGGTGCTCGTGCACCTGGACGAGTCGGCCCTTTCATTGACGGTCACAGCGGATCAGCACTGACTCACTCAGACACCTGCTGTTGGGAAATATGTTCTGGGACGGGGAACGTCAGGCTGTTCGACGGCCGGAGCACTGGGAAGCCATTGTTCTCCCACAGCACGGACAGCCAAGGTATTCTGAGGCTCCTGGCACACGCAGAGGACAATGTGTTATTCATGTTAAGCGACACATCCAACAAACAATGTTGACGGCAGCAAAGTGTTCATCCACAATCACATATTTTGACCGAAAAAACAAAACTCAGGATAATGTATGGAACCATGTATATCTACAACAACAAATAAAACCATCAAATATAGATTCTGGCTTCAGGTTCAGCCACAAACAGTGGAGCTCCTTATTCTCTCAGTCTGACACACGATCTGTGGAGTTTAAACAAATCATTTGCTCCTATACAGTCTGATGCAGAGGCGGGCAGGGTAGAAGGGGGGTGGGGGTCGACTGTTGGTTTGGGGAATTTGCAATGTCATCTGGGATTAAAAAGGAGCAGCACATCAGAGCCGGGGGCCACAGCACCTGCAGCCCCTATATGATCCTTGGAGCTGCAGCGCTTCGAAGCAGCACATTAACCTGCGCCAGATAATTCCAGGTCAAGCAGATGCCATTGATGGAACAAAGCCCCATTTGAGGAAAGATTACAACTTTAACAGGAAACCCTTTGATTATAGGTTTGTTTGAAATGTTATCAATACCGTGATCATTCCTGCGGATCAACAAAACAGTCCCTAATCACTGTACCTTGGCTGCACCTCCAGCTGTGCATCAATCCGGCGCAAGAGAGGGGGAAAAAAAGTGCAAATCACAGAGGAGAAGAGAGGAGGGACTTGTTTAACACAGTGCACGTGCAGTGACAAAGCATTTCTTTCTCTGGTTCATCATCCACCTGCACCAGACCAGGTCAGATATTTACCTGAGCTGCCAACCTGTCACTCACACATTGAAAACACACACACACACACACACACACACACACACACACACACACACACACACACACACACACACACACACACA
>JBBMJM010000021.1:4493137-4508833 GCA_037832705.1 Centriscus cristatus | reverse complement strand
ACACACACACACACACACACACACACACACACACACACACACACACACACACACACACACACACACACCTGCCCACTGCTGGTGTGCTGATAAAATCCATATCATCAGACAGAAATGCTGACAAAAGAAGTAGTGTGATGAGTGGCGATAATGTAATTGACACATACATTGCTTTGGTAACAGTGATTAAATATAATCAGCAATCAAACACTGGCATAATGCTGTATAATAATAACAACAAGTCATCATTAAATGCAGAGTATTAAATATAATAATTGATCGATTCTCCTTTTCTCAGACTCAGAAAAATCAAATGTCAGTGTGCTGAATTTCATTTAAACTTTATTTAAACTAATTAAACTAATCTAAACTCAATTAGAAACACACAAACAACAAAAAATACGGGTCGGAACAACCACGTCAATGACCCGGAGGAGGAATGAGCCGTGGCCGTACCACGGGGTTGCTCCTGCACTGGTGTATCACGCAGCTCTGTTCCTCCAATCACTTCCCAAGCGCAGAGACAGGATATGTCCCACCGTAGAGTCCGTTTCAGTGTGATCAGCTGCTCCAAACGGATGTAGATCAGCTGAGCAAAGTCAAAAGTTATGAACGAAATCAATACTTTGTCCGTTCTGGAGATCATTTCCTTTTTTGCCTCTTGATAAGGGTATTCATAAAAAATGGGGTATTTTCAAGAGAGAAATAAATCTTCTATTTGTCCTTATGTGAATCGGTGAGTCTCTCAAATCAAAACACACGCTGTAAAAATGAAAGTTGAAAGGTAAATCAAGGTAAAAAATAAAATAGATAGATAGATTGTATGTAGATGATAAAGTATATAATCGGAAAACAACAAAAGCAATAATAACAATAATATTACTTTAAATGTCTGATCACACTGTTTTCACTGTCATCCTTCTTTTTTATAGATGCACGGTTATGTGATCTAATAGAGGAGGATGTTTTGTGAGGGTCTGTGACGTGTTCATTAGAAGAAACAGGCAAAAAGATAACGTCGTTGTCTTCCTCATTAATTTAGTCTCTGGCGCCACTCTGTGGTTCTTCACAGGACTGACGTTGAACATTTCCAGGAACAAAAAATAGAAAAAACACAGCGATGAAACATGAAAATAAAACACAAACGTCTATGTCACTTTGGAAATGTTTTAATTTAAACATTGGTTTGGTTTCTCTTGTTGTCAATGTCATTTATCAGGATGTGTAAAATATTTGTACATGGTTTTATATTCACTTGTGAAATAACTGATCAATTGATTGGACAAAAACGTGACAGAAAAGGGAAATAATATTTCATTCATATTTATATTAATTGCCCGAGTCATATACGCCTCTCATAAAATATTACATGTTCATATATTAGAGGCTGAAAAGTATCATTTAATATTGAAACAAACAAACAAACAAACCAAACATTTTTTTTTTTTGAAAAAGTTTATAATTACTGGTTATTGATATAGTAATTGGTTTGTCTTTTTTAATAATCAAACACAAAAAGTAAACCATGTAAGGGCAAAGGAAAGTGTTGAGGAATGCATAGCTGGAATAACTCCAACTGTTAAACGTTTCAGTGAGTTGCAGCGTTTTTAGTAAAACGACCGTGAATAAGACGTGTTACACTGAGCTCTGGTTCCAACTCTGACTGGGAAACACGAACAAAGTCTGGGTGTTGTCAGCCGATAACAAAGCGACCGGCTAGTTCACATTTATTTCTCCCGCAAACATCTCCCGACGCATAACGAGCAGAATAAAGAACACAACGTCCCTACACTTACATACATCGCAGCGAGTAGGGAGGGGCTGCTGCAAACACACTGACAGAATGAACGCAAAGAGCCAAAAGAACACTTCCTGTTGATGCAAAAAATTGCAGCAGCAACTGTCTGACACATCTGGACTGGAGAGGGGGGGAGGCCTGGCTGTGGTGTTAGCGAACTGTCGAGTGGAATGGAAACCGTGTAATGCTTATCTGCAAAAAGGTGAGTGAGGCGGCGTTTACATTTGTCTTCAGCTGGGGGACAAAGTGTGTTAGTAACGTCAGCGTGTCCCCTCTGGAATTCCGAGCTAAATGACTTCGATCGCATGCTAGCAACTAACTGCTACTTAGCTGTAGCCGCTACTTTTGGCTAGAACTGGGTGGGTAACTGAGCTAGCGCCAGCTGCTCTCATAAGCTAGTTAGCTTAGCGGCACTTTGCTGTGACAGCCGACATTGGAACCGGCGCTCGACGTTTACTTAACAACCAAAATGATAAACCCTCCTCATCGTATGTATTTAAAAACCACGAACAACGAGGAAAAAGTCCATTTACAATGTGGTAACACTGTGAAGTCTGTGCAGAGGTTGGGCGTTTTTTGGTGAAATGCTGAACGTAAGGGTAGCTAATTACTGTTAGCCTGTGCTTCTGCACACTACTTGACAGTGGGGTTGTTCGGCCCTGTGGATTGTTGAAGATATTCTGGTTTAGTTTTACGAGACGGGGTATGGTGGAAACAGGCAAGAAAGGCGGGTGAACGGGAAGGTCCTGCTAACACTGTGCTGACACGTTGTGAAGTCGATCTGTCAGTAGCTAATTACCTGGTCGGTTTGCAGCAAAGTTTCACTAATGTCAATGTGGCTCTGCACCGACATTGTTACTATTCGTGTTCACAAACACACCAGTAACGTAGATTGGACCCTTGCAGAACACGTCCTCAGACAAATGAAATGAAATGTATGGACCCGTTTATTAATAAGTGGATCCTGCTAAGTGTGCTGGCAGCAGGCCCACATACATCCACTGCTGTTTCTTATCAGTATAGCTGGTGCAGATATTGAAATGCACATACAAATAAACCTACACAAGTTTAAGGCAGTGACAGAACAAAGTGCAGGGACATGGTAGGTTATTCAGTACCTGGGTTCACCTCAGACACCCAGCGCCGTGTTTACCTGTGTCTATTCTACAGTGTGACTCTTACATTCTGCAGCAATCAAAGGTTCAGGTTGAAAACGTCACTTTGTTTCTCCCCAGCACTTGAATCTGAACAGTGGGTTATATCTACATGACATGTCACACCACAGCTGTGCCAAACCAGTACCAACATTTGCAGTAGTTGAGTGGTGTTATGGTTTTGCAGTTTGCACCCATTCAGCCTTGTTTTTTTATAGCCCCTGGTTCTGTTTGGAATGTTCGGTAAATATGTGTTGGCTAAGACCACCTGCTGAAATCGGCCCATTGAAAGATGTCTTGGAAGAGGGGAGTTCTATTGAATTCTCTTGTGTAAGAACTAACCAAACTGTTGTACTGAAGAGACATCATATAGATTACGTTTTAGTAAAAATGTGACCCAATGTTTGAGATAGATACGTAGATGGATTGATGCACTTCATTAATCCCTGAAGAGAAATTGCAGTGTCATGGCAGCAGTGAGTAAAGAAATGCACAAATACACATGCTTGTTCCGGAAGCAAAGATAACTATTAGCATATTGAACACATCATGTGTATGCCATTTACATTCCTGAACAAATTGCCAATGTTAAACAGCTGATTCGGCCTCTGCATCTTGTTTGGTTGATTGAATGGTTGAAGTTTGAAGAAACAACTGCATGTCGGTCATGGTGAAGAAAGGCCAGTCACACACTGCTGTGGGATGCTATCCCATCCTTCACTCAGCATTTGTTGCAAGTCAGCCAACATGGTTTTGTTGGTTAATCAGGAACAACCACGGTCATGTTGATCCCACAAGTGTTCAGTGGGGTTTAGGTCAGGACTGATCGGGACCTGTTTGCCGGCACCTAGTGGTACCAGAAGATCAAAACAAGCGTCAATAGCATAATGCGGCACAATTTACAAGAGAAGTAAGCAGGCTTTCCAGTGGTCCATCACTTAACTGTTCCTGCAAAGTTGGGAACTTGGAATTGTCCACATTTCTTGGTATGCTGAAGCATTCAGTTCCTTTCACTGGAACCAAGGGACCAAGCCCAGCTCCTGGAAGAAAACCCACACCATAATCCTCCTTCCACCAAACTTCCCGCTTGGCACAGTGCAGTCAGATTAGTACATTCTCCTGGCAACTGCCAAACCCAGATAAACCCAGATAAAAAAAACAGTAACTATAGCATAGTCCAGCATAGCTGTGGTGAATAGCACAGAATTACAGTATAATGCAGGACAGTGGTGAATATTGCACTAATACTAAGTACACACATATGAGACATTATAAAAAGTGATGGCAGTGGGCCGGAATGACTTCCTGTATCTGTCCTTGGAGCAGAAGAGTTTTCTCATCCTCCAACTGAAGACCCTCTGCTGTCCCACCAGTATTGTGTTTTAATGATTGTACGGTTCAGGACACGTACAGGATGTAACTGCAGTGTCATGTGTCATGTCTGAACAGAACATTGTCACTTCACGTCGAGTCGCACTGACTCGTCGTTAGGGAGGCAAGCGTGATAGAATGTGTTCAGGGCTCTGCAGGAAATGTGCACTGCTGTGTCACTGCTAATTGTTCCTAAAGTACATTCAGTCCACTGGAGGTTCTAAGAGAAGTTGAAGATGATATGATAAAACAGGTTATGGTTGGAACATTCAGATTGTGTCATGGCAAAACACCATACAATCTTGGGATCAAAAATTTTCTTCTTTCAATGTCATTTTGCACAATATTCTTGGATGAAATACTGTGTTGATGGTTCATGACAGTAACGCTGATGTATTTGCCAAAACAAGCCTCGGTGACAAAGAATTATTGGAGAACACTCAGAATATGGTCAGATGAGGATGATGTTAACACTCCCAGCTAAACAGCAGACAATGATACAATTAAGAATCCTTAGGCCATATTGTGAAGTTCACAGGTCCACTGACCTGCTTCTATTATTTGGTTATTTGTCTGAATTGTCTTGGCTGTCTTTGTCTAAATTGCAACTAGAGAAGTTCAGTCTTGTTGAATTTGTAATAAAGACCTAGTTGTCTGGTTTGTCTCTTCACCGTTTCTGCCTCAACGCTGATTCCCTGACCACTCTGTAGTTTAATGGTTCATTCTTTTTTAATGTCTGAGTGTGTCACTGATTTTGCCAATAGAATTGGTAGAATTCATACTAATTGGTAGAAAATGCACTTGCGTCTTTTTAATTTTAGTTTAATTGTTGGGTGTCACTCGTCAACACAAACCTTTTTAGGCAGATTTAGTCCTGTGTATTAAAAACTATGAATTATCTCTTGTATAATTCTTGTACAATGAGTTGAAAGAGGATGATTACATTGTTGTGTTTACTGCTAGTCAGACAAACATGTGATGAGGCTAAAAGAAGGAATTTGATTGTGTTCCACTTATTTCCACAAACAACCCAGAACACAGCTTGAGGATCTATGCACACATAAATACAACACTAGTTCTGTTTACCAAATGTCATCCATAATGTGTGGACCTCCTCATATATTTTCATCTTGCATTTTTCTCTTATTTCATCCAATGTTCTAAAGTGCCCCTGATCTTTGCCTGTGAAGCAGTTCTGTCTTGGTGCTGCTTTGCCTGCATTTTTTTGTGGAAGTAGGTGAAATGCTACTGATGTTGACGAAAGCACACAGGTCATGCTGACATCAATTTTTCTTCTTTTTGTTTTAGTAACTTTCCATGTTTGAGTGACGCTCCTTTGGAAGGTCCTTGGCTACCGTGACAGAGACCTTGTGATCAGAGAAACATTTGTAAGCAACATGTATCTGCAGATGGCGTGTCTAGCAGGGCTTATAACCAGGCAGGTTTATATAGATCACGTTTGCCAATGACTCAAGCATGTGACTTTCACAATGCATCCCAACCACTGCGTGTGCATTCTTGGCTGCGTTCACCACTTGGCTGCGTTCACTGTTTGCAGCAGTCAGTGATGCATTTTTACTGCACGAACACACTGTGCTTGAAGGATAGTAATTAGGCAGTGGAAGTAATGTACACCCTCTGTCGAGTTTTGCTTCATCTTCCCTCGTCCTGTGCCAAGATGAGAACATATGGTTTGTTGGACCGGGGTCTATGCGAGCAACCGGACAAAGTGTTTACGTTCACAAAGTGCTGACAGCGACTCGATGTAGAGACCATCATGCTGAGTTGCCAGCGAGAGGAAGGGAGTTGTGGAAGGTGGTTACGCTGGAGAGCTGGCGTATGCAGCTTATTACAACAGTTATATCTGCTGTTACATAGAAGTGTACAGTACTTTTTAGTGCTGGGCGGTATGACCAAAAATTAAATCACAGTGTTTTAAGTTATATCGGTTTCACGGGATATCAACGATTTTTTTTTTCATGCATGACTGTGTTTACCACATTTTTCATGATTTAGAGACAAATTGCTGCAGAAAATTGGCTTAGGACGGCACATTTCACTGTCATGAGGAGTAAATACTGTAGAGAAACATCGGTCTACACTAGATTTGGTTTGCATGGCCTCACAAAATGTTACTGTTTATAAAGAGGTGGCACTCACAATTCTAATGAAGTGACTAGATCACAATGTATGACAGTTACAGTCAAAATACAGAACTCTTTTATTTTTAACAACAACTTGAAAAAACATTTTGTAAGAATCAACTACACAAAGCAAACAACCATTGGACATTAATTAAAGCAACCGTACTCTCTTGGAGTAGAGCCATGTAAACAAAAAGATGGACTTTTCCAATTGAGGTATAAACACATAAATAGCAACCCCATCTTTTAGTTTACTGTTTGAAGTATTTTTGACTTGGTCTCACATATCTGGGATCCAGTGTCTGAATCATCTCCCTGAAGCCGTCTGTCTCAACTCTACTCATCCGTACCATGTCTTTGGTTTCGTGGATAGTGATAGTGTTGGTAATGCCAATCCACCGTTTGCTTTTCTCCTCGCCAACGCATCTTTAAGTGACTTTCAGACTCGACTTTTCTCTTGCAGAGCATACGTTACCTGCAGTCCTGTCATATTGACTTATATATCATTGTAGCCCAGGTTGTGCAATTTAATTTGATGTTTTTAAAACTATATGTTCCTTTTAAGTATGAACGGCCCGTGGTTTATCAATAAAACTAAAAACGTATACTTCACGTACATATCGACTACCTCAGTATGTTGTAAAAGGGCTGAGCTGTCAAACCAGATTTTCCTCTTCTGCAGCGTACGTGAGTTCGACTCCGTAGTCAAGACGTTTCAGACGGCTTTTCTTCTGTGCAGTTTATAGTGATCTAAACTAATGATTTAAAAATGTTGGTTTTCTCTTTCTCTTTCTGACGGAGAAAGGAGGAAGCTCCTCAGTCTTGTTCCTTAGCATTAGCAATGACCGACTTGACTTGAACTGGGGCATTTGTTCTGTTGGTCCAGATAGAAAAAACAAGAAACTCTGACAGCCCTCCAGCGACAGGATGTGTGACAGAACTTCTGTTGTGCTATGCAGCCACAGTGACAGTCTTCACAAAGATGATAAAAATATGTTGTGGTTGAATGCTGCTGCTGCTGGAGGGGCACCATCGTCTGGACGGTCCACGAAAAATAATAATAATAATGGCAAAAATACAACGTCACAAAGCAATCGAGCTTTGTTTTTTCTTTAGAACTGCAACTGATTAATTTTCTAACTGGAGTCAGCTACAGAAATACATGTCACTATGTACCGTTCTTCATATAATGTATCTTACATTCTGCATCTTTCAAAAGTGGAAAAGTTTAAATTCCACCAAGTCTTTGCCCAGTCCTGATGAAAATGCTACAGTCCAGTTAATGTCTTTCCTCCTCTTTCCTCAGACCGCCGACAAGCTGGAGAAACACATCCAAGACATGGACGACGGCAGCTACATCGAGTTTGATGTGCCGGAGTTCAGCAACACTGTTCTGACCCAGCTCAATGAACTGCGGCTGCAGGGGAAGCTATGTGACATCATCGTCCACATTCAGGGCCAGCCGTTCCGTGCCCATAAGGCTGTGCTGGCAGCTAGTTCGCCATACTTCCGGGACCACTCTGCTCTGAGCACAATGAGTGGTCTCTCCATCTCGGTCATCAAAAGCCCTGAGGTGTTTGAGCAGCTCCTTGCGTTTTGCTACACAGGTCACATGTCTCTACAGCTCAAGGACATTATAAGTTTCCTCACCGCGGCCAGCTTTCTGCAGATGCAGACCATTATTGACAAGTGCACCCAAATCCTAGAGAGCATCCACTCCAAAATCAGCCTCCCAGCAAGTGTCTGCAGCCCAGAAAAGGATGACGCACAGACCAGTCACAACGGGGTCAGTGACAGCAGCCTTTTTGTAAACCCTACCCAGATCTCCCCCCCTTACTACTCCCGGCAGAGTCAGGCAGGGCAAGAAGCTCGTTTAGAGCTGGCAGGCAAAAGCCTGGGCCGGGGACGGCAGCAGCACGAGGAGGGCCAGTCCGACCGTGGCAGCAGCGATAGCGTGTCCGAACACGACGCTCCGATGGAAGGAGAGATGGAGCAAGTGGAACTGATTGGCAAAGATGGCCAAGTAACGGATGTGCATGTGAAGATAGAGAAGACGGAGAGGCCCATCTACTCCGACAGTTCGTCAGCCGGTGACGACGGCTACCACACAGAGCTGGTAGACGGAGAGCAGGTTCTAGCCGTCAGCGTGGGTTCCTACGGTCCCGTCATCCAGTCTGCTGCCTATTCCTACTCAGGGCTGTCGTCCTCGTGCTTCCTCAACCTTACCAACTCCAGTCCATCCCGCTCCATGCTCAGTGGCTTCAGAGGTGGCAGAGCCAGGGTGAAGCGCCCCCTGGTCATCCCTGCAGGGGTTCTGACCCACGTCAAACCTGGCTCAGACGACGGCGAATCCGCCGTGGGACCCGCAGGTTTGGAAAACGATGTTCGAGAGCGGAGTCTGCGGAGTCAGTGGTATCCCTACAACGAAAGACTCATTTGCATCTACTGTGGTAAGACCTTCAATCAGAAAGGAAGCCTGGACCGCCACATGCGCCTGCACATGGGAATCACCCCATTCGTTTGTAAATTCTGTGGCAAGAAGTACACAAGGAAAGACCAGCTGGAGTACCACATCCGTGGCCACACGGACAACAAGCCCTTCCACTGTCAGATCTGTGGGAAGTGCTTCCCATTTCAGGGCACCCTCAACCAGCACCTGAGGAAGAAGCACATGGGAGCGTCAGAGGGCAACAATCACACGGACTCTCCAGAGAGGACGGAGGGAAGCTCGGTTCAGAAGGACCAGGAGGAGGCGTCTGAAGGGATGGCCTTCGAGGCGCAGTACGCAGAGGAGGCCCCAGCCAACGAGATGGAGGAGAGTTCCAAATGCAGTCCAGAGGAGGCTCAAGCTTCCAGATGCGATTTTTAGCCCCTGCTTCAGGCTAAGGAAGCTCTAAGAAATCTTAATTTCTGCTCAACTTCATGGACTTTTTGTAAATCGGCTCCCTCCACCATGGATGTTTCTTGCATCGAGGGTCTCTGTCCATTTTGTGAAAGTTAGGTGTTGAATGCAGAAAGTAATGGGTGCTTTGTAGAAATCTGATTCTTTTCAGCAAAGGGAGTTACTTCGGGAGCTATAACTTACTATTTTTAAGGAGGTCCCAATAATCAAGGCCCCCACGATGATTTCTCTTTTTATCTTTCCATGTTTTGTTTTTAAACATATTTACAGAGTTATATAGGCATGTTGCAATAATTGATAATGTGAAAGCTCTGGTAAGACGCTTGTCATATCTCCTTTTTACCTGACCTGTTTTTTGCACATATGGCCACAGGAGGTCACTTGCTCACAAGGAATGATTTTTCTGCCAGTGCAAAGCTTAGTGTGACATATCCGTTCAATACCTCATGACACAACTACATAACAGACAGTATTTGAACTCAAATGAAACTTACCGGGTTCTACCTCATAGCCAAGAACCTACCAGGCACAGACGTGTTCACCGTTCATTTTAGGATTTATGTACAGTATCTTATTGCCAAACGCTGTAAACAATATCCTCTCAACACAAAGCCTTGATACACAGAGGAAATGTTCCTTGCTAATAGTGTGGATTCAGTCCACGTGACATCATCAGCCAGGGTGTGAGGTGGCTAAGGAGGTGCTATGGTCGGAGGGCGTTTGCTAGCTTACTTGTGAGTTTGTGTTTGGCAAATGTGGAGAATTGCGAAAAAATGCCCCTGTCAAGATCAGATTTTTTACTGTATGTTCTACAAAACAATTGAGGGTTTAATGTCTCTATCCTACTACACAATGCTTTTCAGTGAGTTTCGTCCACACGTTCATTCGTTTGTGTTCCTCTGATGGCAGGTTGATGCTGAACTCTCCTGCGTGTGTGTGACTGATTTTGTCCTGAGCTGGTGTCGACTGCACAGCTACTCAGAGTTCACTCAGCGCAGCAGGGACACCGACAAAGTCAATCAGATAGGTTCAATAATATGCAAAAAAAAGAAATAGAAAAGGAATGTCAGCCATTCACAAATGGTTTTTCTTCCGTCATCTGAAAAAGCTCTTCTCCTTTTCCTGCATATTTCTTATGCAAAGACTGATCAGTGATCAGTTTATTCTCTCATACGTAGACATGGGCTGCAGGAGGCTCGAGCGAGAGGAAAGTGATGTGAGAAGAAGCTGTCGTTCCAAAGCATTGATGCACTTTCGGGAGTGAGACACACACACACACACACACACACACCAACACACACTCAGCTGATACAAGCTGATCTCTGCCTAAACCTGAGCGGCGCTGCAGCGTCACAGCCTCAATCCACATCAAGTGTCAGGAGACTCTGCAGTCCCATGGATACTCTTGGTTGCCCATGACAACGTTCTATTTTTTCTATCTTCACCATGTCGGTCCGGAAGGGGAAGGTAGTTAATCTTTAGTGATTTAGTTTTCTTTCCGTTGCGATTTCATCCAGCGTTCACCATAGAAACGTGAAAGGGCACTTTTAAGGCTTGAATTCTTACCCTGTTCTTCAGACTTTCTTGCGATCTACTGCTGTTTTCTTTGTCCTTTGCCTTTCGGATGTTCACCGGCTCTTATTTCCTCCATCGGCTAATGACTTTGTTTTCTGCCGTTTGTGCGTCTTTGGGGAGAACGTTGACCCTCACGTTGACCCACAGAGCGTGCGGTCCTTGAACTCTACCGAATGTGGTTGACGGTTTATGAGAGCAAACCAAACTTTGTGTCTGCAGATGGATCACATGTAACACTTGTGGTTTGTTTTGATGAATGTTTACCCTGTCACTCCCCAGCTCGTGTCCGTCAGCTGCTGACATGACGCGTAGCGTTGGCAGCTGGTCGGACCTCGTTTGTTCCTGCGATCGAATGGTTCACAATCAACTCTGTGCCAACAGTTCAACACCAAAGACGGACGGTGGTGTGTTTTTATCAGTAGATAATTGAATGCGTCTGAAGACAAAACGGGTTAAATGAGAACACGTTTAGCCCCAGCTGATCCAATTAGCAAAGAAATTAATGTTCCCAGCTTAAAACAATCATTTGTGTAAAATTTGCCGCAGAGGCGTGAGTCAGCTACGTCAGAATTAGTCTAAGTTACAAAGCCATAAGTAGCTGACGGTGTCAAAGTTGTGCAATAGCTATTGTAATTGTTTGAAGCCGATGTAAACAAAAGACTTCAGTAAAAGTGGCATCTGAAACTTAGTGCCTTGCCACAAGCTTTACATGTTCGATTTGGCCACTTGGACGTTTGTGCCTCAGCTCTTTTTTTAAAGGGATCGAATAGACTGAGATTAGACACACGTCATTTCTTGTGACGTTGCGCCAAGAACGAACAGAAAATGTCCTCTTCATACAAATTGGTTGTTTTTTTTTTTGTTTGTTTCCAGGACGGACGACTGACGTTCCGACAGCAGGTGATTACAATCAGCGGTCGCTCTGTGTTCACACACTCGACCCCCTGCGGACAATCTTAGCTGTAGTTTGAAGGAGGCACCGCTTCGATCCCTGCGAGTGTTCGGCAGCTGTCGCAGTGTTACACAGATAATAAACCAAACACGCTTCCACTCGTAGTTTGAATTAGACGGCGCTCAACCATGTAATTGTTAACAAAAATCTGCTTCTGTCATCGATAGTGCACTTACAGTTTTTTGTCGATAGAGAAGAATTCCATCCAGGAAGTGAACTCGTAGCTGCTCAGCTAACGACCTCCATTGCTTAGTAGAGATCGTTTTCTCTTTAAAGGTGCTTTTTGTCTTTATTTTTTTTCCGGATGAGAATATAAGTCCATGTTGGCTTCATAGGTGAATGGAGTGTAAATGTTCAAATGCTTTTCAATTGTAGATCCACACATCATAGAGCACACACACAAAGAATGAACTGACTGCGACACACTCGCATAGACCTTTTGTCACCTCATCGTTCTCGTTTGTTGGGGAGCAGGAGATGCATTAAGGCCCACAAGACATCAGAAGAAGTGTTTACAGGGAAGGTTATCAGACTACTTTTTGAAATCGCAGCTCGTCCTCGTTCCTCTGAAACTCACTTCAGGTAGTTTACGAACACTGATACAGACTTAGAAAATACGATCTGAAGTCTTCCATAGTTTTCTGTCAGTTTCTGTCCACTGTGTGATTTAAAAAGAAGAAGCAATAACATTTTTTCTTTTTTTAAAAAGTGTATTAGGATGATGAGCCTATCGAACCATCGGCCTGTCGTACAGCAAACAAACCAAATGTCAGGGAGCTGTTGAATCGAAGTCGGACCACAATTTGATATCGATTGATTTTGTATAAGTTTTCTGCAACTTCAGACAGGTTGATTTCCTTCTCAGAAACATGTATGTATGTATGTATGTATACATATATATATGTGTGAAACATATACATATGTCTGCATCCAGTGAAGTGAAACACACACACTGAGCGTGTGAGCTGCGTCTCATGTTGAAAGGGATTCGGCGCCGTGCAGCCACTGTTTGGAGCCGGCTATCTGTTGTCATGTCCGGGTTCGGTGGTCTCTCTCGGCTCCTCTGCACCTACACTGTAGTTGTTCAGGATCAGAGGGGAAGTTCTCAGTCGAGCTATTGGTCCTTTCCCAAACTCCCTAAACTCTGCACTATAAACCAAGATAAACCAACATAGAACTCAGGGTTAAAAGGTAGTCCCCCCCACCCCCCACCCCCTCTCCCTCCCTCCCTCTCTCATCGGACACGTGTCCGTAGGTTAACCGTGCACTTTCTTCAGGAGGGAAACAAGTCCTCTGTCGGAGGTTCCCAGATATTCTACTCACGGTCTCAGTTTCCACAGAGCTGAAGCTTTAGGACTGAACGACCACGAACTGAACCATGATAGCAGATCTGCCTCATCTCCTTTTGTCCACTCTACACACAACCTCACAACCCAACTGTGAACCTCAGAACTCTACTGTTTTGTACAACTATGAAGTAAATGAAGCTAGCTAGAGCTGATGTTGTATCTATTGCCATTTATGAATTTTATTTTATAGCATGAAATAAAATATATTTATTCAAATTATATATTTTACTCATAATCATTCTGTGCAGCTTCATTTTGGTTCTTAAGCTTGTAAATTGCTTTTTTATGATATGAAAAATGTCAATAGATTAATGCGTTTGTAAAATAAAGACGCTGATTTGGCCATGATTTGTCTTTTGTGTCTCACAGATTGTATGTTCCAGTTCTGTGCATTCACCCACGTTCAGTGGAGGTTTGGCTGCGTTTGCTGGGAACCACGGGTCTGCTGGAGTATTTACTGTGTGTTAAATAACGGTCAGAAAAGGGATGATGGCATACTTGGCTTCGACACACCACACACGTGATGCAGCTTGGGCCCTGCAGAGGGCGCCAGAGACCAACAAATAATTCTCTACATTCCCACGTTGACCTCAGCTCGTTCATCGTCTGGAAACTGGTCTGCTGCTGGTCGTTTGTCTTTCACGCACGTTGAGTTTATGTTGGATACGTGATCATCTAACAGTCCTTGAAATGGAGAAAACTACTACTGGCTTTTATCAATGTCAAAAAAACAGGAGAAAAAAAGCAAGTTCACCGTTCTGATAGCAAAGACCTCCATAATCCCCGAGTCCAGTTCCAGGTGTTGGAGGCCAACATCCAACAACTGACCTAAGACTGAAGTGACTGATTGGAGGCCAAAGAACGGAGGGAACGGTCCAACAGGTCCAAGCTGTCGGAATGAAAAATGAGCTTAGTGGTGGAAGACGTTTGTGAGAGAACACCAAGAAAGTCGTAAAACGTTTACAAAGAATGGAGACAGGCCGAGGAAGATGTGAGCAGAGAGCAGACAACACAACACAAAATTTATGAGCAAAGATCTTCTCTCATGTTTCTGCTCCGCAGGACGCGGCGGCATCAGAGGATTCTTTGAGGGTGAAACGTGTCAGGAAGCTTTCACGCTGACCTGAAACTGGGCGTAAGAATGAACGAGAAGAAAACACTGGAGCGACATGAGGCGGTCTTGGTCTGTGAGTCCTGGTCTGACTCCCTCTGAACATCTGTGGACCCAGATTGCACGAATCAGATCTCAACCGGAGACGTTCTTGAACCGGCAATTTCTTTGGCCTATGGTTTGTTCTATTTTCACGCGTGAAGTCATAAATCAAAACCCAAATGTTCTTGTCTTTGAAATTGCTTCTTTAAAAGATGTGGAATCAGCAAACATCTGCGGCTCAGGGTCGACATTGTGACCTGAAGCGGAACGGATGCCATCGAACTCAGTCAAGTTCAGGACAGAAGTGGGAAATTAATAAGATTAATATTCTATTTTGGTCGATCCAGACTTTTAGAAATATAATTTCCTCTCATATAATCTTCAGCCGCCACTCAGTGAAACGAGGCCGCTCACCAACGCTCCAGAGGACGAGTTGTACGAAGGTGTTTCGATCTCAGATGACTGGTGATAAAATTAATTTATCACACAGGACTCATGGGACTCGTTTCACAAAAAGCAAAAGGCTGAACGTTCCAGCTGTGCAACAGACGACGAATTACAACTGCAACGCAAATAAGACCATGAGGGATTTGAATGGCTAATAAACCAAGAAACTGTCCGCTGACGTGCTCTGCTAAATGACTTTAGAACTATAGCTCACAAACATGTTGTAGATTTCCACCTTCTTTACTGAGGAAAGTTCCATAAATTCTTCCACCGTCGTCGAGTGAAATCAGCGGGACAGAAGTGTCTGGCAGCTGGAGGGAGCGAAGCGTCATTCACTGGTGAATATTCTCTCAAACTGAGATGACATGTGGAAACGAGAGCATTATGAGGCTGCGAGGAAACTGAACCCTAAAATAATACACTAAATTGCTCTGTGCAGTGAAATATGAGAAGGGAAAGAACCACAGAACACAAGGCCAGGAAACCGAGCCGGTCCGGTTCCACAGAGCTTCGTTAACCGCAAATCTCGGGTTGTGATGTGTTTGAAACGCAAACGTGTGTTCATCACTGACTGGTGTGTTGTCATCCTCTGTGACCGGCCGACCACTGGATCTAAACTGTTCAGCAGCAAAGAGTGATGCTCTTGGTGGCGTTTACTCACTTCCACTTAACTGATATGACATCGCAGCATGCGCAGCACATGCTCAAATGATTATTGGTAGTTTATGATCCATTTCAATTCCTTTTGACTCAGTGATTACAGAGTTTGGTTAGTTGGCTGCTGTGTGTGTGTGTGTGTGTGTGTGTGCGCGCGCGCGTTGTACTCAGTTCAGGCTGCAGTCACCTGTTGA
>JBBMJM010000021.1:4410952-4422818 GCA_037832705.1 Centriscus cristatus | reverse complement strand
GACATGGAGGTAGTTGGAGTCAGAGTAGAGGACACAGAACAGGGAAAGATGGAAATTGATGACATTAGACTGCATTTGTCTTTTCCTCTTGAAGAGCCAGGCTCAAGAGCCAACACCTCAGGCTGCTGCTCCTGCAGCAGAGGGGCAACTGGTTGGCAGAGGCAGACAGAGGGGTGCTCCAGGACCCTTTTCTGAGGAAGGTACATTGACTTTTCTTGGGCAAACATAATAATTCAAAATGTTTGTTTTCCTTTTATGTAACCGTGACTTGTGGTTCCCTCCCAACTGCTCTTGTTCCTTTTTTTTTTTTTTTTTTTTTTTTTTTTTTTTTGTAATAGCTGTCAGTCAAATCTCAAGTGGATTCCAGTCTGTCAAACTGGGAGAACGAGGTGGACGCCAAAGAGACTTCTTTGATTCAGGGATCAACACCAGAGAGGCTATGGAACATGTCAGGCAATCAAAAGCTGGTCTGTCATATGTAAATCACACTCTTTGCATGGTAACTTATGGTACTCTTATATTAATTATACTGCATGGTGTTTCAGGGACAACTGGCTATCCCATCACTTTGCTAGCCAACTTCTGTACCCTTAAGTCCAAACCTCAGTGGGTTTTGTATCAGTACCATGTGGACTTTAACCCCCAAATGGAGTCTGTCCGCTTGAGGACAGCCCTTCTCTACCAACATGAGGAAACTCTGGGCCCAGCACGCAACTTTGACGGAGCCATGCTTTTTCTGGCCCAAAGACTTCACAGCAAGGTACTTTGAATGGTTGTTGCTATTTATTTTTGTGCCATTGCACTTTTGTCACCGTTTTCCGTCTTGTGTTTAGGAGACTGTGTTAGTCAGTGAGACCAGAAATGGAGAAAAGGTTGTGATAACAGTCACCTTGACAAACCAGCTGCCACCAACATCGCCAGTTTGCCTGCAGTTTTATAACCTCATATTAAGAAGGTTAGTCCCGTTTTCAGTAGCTGGACGTTATGAATTTGATAAAACGTTTGGATGTTTCTATCTCAATATGGTCTGGTGATATCCAGACTTCACTTTAATGGACTTACTTCTTATCAGGATCATGAGAATTCTCAACATGCAACAGATTGGACGCCATTACTACAACGCCGATGATCCACTGAACATTACACAGCACAGGTCTGGTTCTGTTTGATTTATTTCACTCATTACTGTGCTCTATATATATATATTAATATTTATCTCCCAAGAGAAATACACAAGTACATGTTTTGCTGTCATCAATCATGTGGGTCCTCTTGTACTTCAGCGTGACAGATTTATAAGTACACAAGAGTTTTCAAGGTAAAAATGATAGTTTGTGTGTGCATGCGCACACGTGTCCCTGGGATCACTGCTCTATGAAGGCACAGCGCGCAGATTGTGCTGTCGTTTACTCAAAAACTTGACTTAAATACTGTCTGATCTGTGATCAAAAACAATAAGTATTGATGTCTGGTCCAGTAGTTGTACATGTGATGCCGTCGTGGATTTAGTGCAGTCGGACAGTCTCCTCCTGGTTCATTATTGAACTTACCAATAAGTGTGTGTGTGCTGTCAGTTGATTAAAAAATTAATCGAATTAATTACAGGCTTTTGTAATTAATCAGATTAATTCCATATCTGCTAAAGGTCTCCTGATAAAGAATTTGAATTCTAGGATATTAAAAGTGTAGAGCATGACTAATCAGTTGAATACAGTAAGAAGGGAAGATTTGAATTTTTATTTATTTATTTTTGGTGGACTGTGCTTCATGAATAAGATCCAAAAGTAAAGGTCAAGCACATCCGCAAGCCAGTTAAGTCAGGTGCATTATTCAGGTGTTCTGTTGATTTCTACGTCCCTGTCGGATTTTACTACCACCGCATTTTCAGACAGATTGTTACTATCCTGTCACATCTTGTGTATGTGAATAATACCAGTTCATTTAGAAGTGTTATTTTAGTCCGTTTCTTCAGGGTAGCAGTTTGGATTGTTCACTTTAACCCTGTCAAATAGTGCTACCACTGCTCATTACCACTTCTAAACACTTAATTGCACTGGTGTTGTTCTCATATGGTCAATGAGGTAAATGGTGGTTGAAATACAGCAGTGGTAGAACTACTTGACAGGGTGAAGGTACCTGATCCAAAACTGATACCCTGAAGAAACTGACTGAAATAACACGTCACTAATCATGGTCTTAGGTGAAATTTTGTAAGTTGGTTTTCAAGGTTTCATGGGCTGTGAATGTCAGCGTACACGTAATTAAATATATCATTATCCTGAAGACTTGGTGATCCGTTACGGCGCATGCGCAGTCAGGAAGTAGTGCTTCTCGAACGGGTAGTAGAAATCGACTGAGCACGGCGGACGGAGCCAGCTCCCGGTAAGCCGCGATCGCAACGGAGGAACTTGTCGGATCGCATTTACATGGTACGACAGGCTGGAGTTGCTCCGGTGGTAGGAGAACTCCTTTTTGGCGTTTTTATTCATCGTCCCGTCTGTTCTCTTGTAAATAAACTTGCCGTTCAGCGGTCCGACTGAAAAGACACTCGCCACTTCCTGAGTCCATGTCTGTTATTGTTTCCGACTATCTTGTTAATTTGCCGGCACAGGTGAAGTAGCACGGCCGAGAAAACTACGGGTCCTTGAACAAAACTCAAATGCGTGAGCATGGGCTCGCCGCCCGATATACTCAAAATTTATTGAGATAACACATAAAAATGACAGCTCAAATATATATATATATATATATATATATATATATATATATATATATAAATGATTCCAGGCTGACTGTCTTGCCGGGCTTCTCCACCTCCATCTTCGCGTACGACGCAGCCATCATGCTCTGCACAGATGTGAGCCACAAGGTCTTGCGCAGTGAGACTGTTCTGGACTTCATGATCAGCGTGAGGCAGCGGTGTGGAGAGCAACGCTTCATGGAAATCTGTGCCAAGGAGCTTGTTGGAATCACAGTCCTCACAAAGTAAAAATCATCTCCTGTATTATAGTAAGCTAGACCTCTCCATGGGTCTGACAGTGTGACTTTGTTCATCTTCTGCCTCTCAGGTACAACAACAAAACCTACAAGATTGATGACATTGCGTGGGATCACACTCCCTGCAACACGTTCAAGAAGGGAGACAAGGACATCTCCTTCAAGAACTATTTTAAGCATGTAGGTGTAATGCACACATTCATCTAACGGGGGCTGCACTTTAAAAAAGCTCTCAGACACATGTCTGCTGTTAGTATTTATATTTGTTCCTGAGAAGGATGAGACCAGTGGTATTCAAAGTTGTTGGATAGATGTAGACTGAGTCATTCTTGTTTTGTACTCCAGCAATATGGTCAGGACATCACCGACGACTGTCAGGTGCTGCTGATCAGCAACGTGAAAAGGAGGCTTCCTCCTGGAGTTGCTCATCCTGGACCGGCCTTGCTCGTCCCGGAGCTGTGCTTCATCACAGGTCACGATCCGAATTCTGCAGCATCTCAAATGTCACGTTTGGTTTCAGTGCTTCTGAAAGTAAATGTGTATGAAGACTTCAATTCAGTTGTTGTTGGTTAACTTTCTTATAATGAAAATACACTGAAATGGTCTAATGCACTCTTTTTTTATCATGAATGTTGCATTTATTTTAAAAATGTGGTTTCAGAAATCAGTCAGTTTAACATGTATCCAGAAGTGTCATGATTAGAACTGATCCAGATCTTGAAATTATTACAGTACAGATCACGTTTGTGTAGTTTGTTACTAAAAACAGTGGCACCTAGTGGACAAACTAGGAATAGCCATTCCTGTCATTGAAACGTTGTTTGACGTCTTCTCTGTAGTTTTCACTGGTTCCCTGGATTGGAGTTTGATGAGTGCCGTTGGTTTATTGTCTCTGGCAGGTCTGTCAGACAAGATGCGAGCAGATTTCAACGTGATGAGGGACTTGAGCGCCTACACCAGACTGTCCCCTGAACAGAAGGAGAACCGCCTGCAGAAATTTATCATGGACATTGGCACGTAAGTGATGGTTTGACATTTGTGTAACCTGTGGGATCTGTTTGCTCAGGTACTGACGTGACAAAGAGGTGTGATCTTAGCTTTGATTGTCATGTTGTAATTCCATCATAGGAATCCTGACTCACAGGCCGAGATGAACCAGTGGGGGCTAAGCTTTGACAATAAGCTGCTCAAACTGAACGGCAGAGTCCTCCAACCGGAGCGGCTTTTCCAGAGGGACAGACAGGTAGCGCACGCTCTTCTTACCGCAAGCGTTTGTGTGTGTGTGTGTGTGTGTGTGTGGTCGTAATGGAGTGATTATGTCGTCTAGTTCGACTACAACCCCCACACAGCCGAGTGGACCAAAGAGACGCGTGGGATACCTCTGATCTCTGCTCCTCCGCTCAACAACTGGCTGCTGTTCTACACCCGACGCAACGGCACTGAGGCGCAGTCGCTGCTCCAGACTCTCTGCAGGGTTTCAGGGCCACTTGGCATTCGCATGCAAAGACCTGTCATGTGAGTCCCAAAAGAATTTATCCTCAAATCCCAGGTAACACGATCTGCATTGACAGTCCTGCAGCAGAGAAATAACTTGAATGTTGTCTAGAAACTGATAATGTAACTGTCGTCGTCTAACCAGGATCGAGTATGAGGATCATCAGGAGTCCCTCATGAAAGCTCTGCAGCGCAATGTTGGACCTGAAGTCCAGATGGTGAGTCATTGCAAAGGGCTGACCACAGCACACGTCTGGGATTGGCACAAAGCAGCTTCTGATCCTTTCTCCGGCCAGGTGGTGGTGGTCCTGGCCACCAACAGGAAGGACCGATATGACACGGTAAAGAAGTACCTCTGTGTGGACTGTCCCACCCCCAGCCAGTGTGTCTTGTCCCGGACCCTCAGCAGACCTCAGGCCTTGATGACTGTCGCCACCAAGATCGCGCTGCAGCTGGCCTGCAAGATGGGGGGAGAGCTGTGGAGCGTGGAAATCCCTGTAAGTCATCGCCGTCGTTCTGCCAGTGAGGTCCCACCGGTCTGTGGCACGCCGGGTCCATTTGGGTGATCGGCCACAAAGCAGAACAGAACTTGCACACACGGGTCGGTTTTTAAAATAATGTACCAAATGCACACTCCAGCTCGTGCCCCCCGTACCGGTCTGAAACCCTTTCCCATGGGACTGGAGGGCGTAAACGGAGCAGAGCTGAACTGATGCAGTACGAAGCTGCAGCCCGAACTGTAGAAATGCAAATGTATATACGTAGATGTTGATATAAATCTATAAAACATTCTACCGACATGTCAGTCTACAAACTAAGTGAAGCGTCATCATGTAACAGCAGCCGATGCAAATACTCATTCTGTGTTGTGCAAGAAATATACTTTAGAGGTTCTAATGGTCTCTGGTTTCCGCAGCAGTTTGAACCTCAACATCTCGTACTCATTGTAGCAAAATACAAAAAGTATCCTGTCACCTTTTGTGCAGCTCAAGCAGCTGATGGTTGTGGGCATCGACTGCTACCATGACCTCAGTGCTGGGAGGAGGTCCATCGGTGCCCTGGTGGCCAGCCTGAACCAGAGCATGAGCCGGTTAGTGTCCGGGGGTCCGAGACACACGCGTTAGTCTGAGTTGTCCGTCCATTCAGGAGTGTGTGTGTGAGATGTTTGTGATCTTTCTCAGGTGGTTCTCCAAGTGTGTTCTGCAGTCCAGAGGTCAGGAGATAATGGACGAATTGAAGACGGCGCTGTCGGGCAAGTTATTCTGTTGAAACATTCTAAGTGAATACCAACTTCAGGTGTGTGTGAGTGTGTGTGAAGCCCCTTGTGTGGTCTGTGTTGCAGCTGCTCTAAAGGATTACCTCAGGTTCAACGGCTTCCTGCCGTCACGCATCATCGTGTACCGCGACGGGGTGGGAGACGGTCAGCTGCACAGTGTCGTCGATTACGAGGTGTCTCAGATCCTGGACTCCATCGCCTCCATGGGGCAGGACTACACGTGAGTCCCCTCGTGCATGATCAGTGGAGTCTCCAGATGAAAATACTTTGTTTCTCCTGGTTGAGGGTCAAAGGTGAGAGGGTGTATTGTTCCCACTGAAACATGGCAACTTTGGTACGGTGTTGTCGAGATCTGGAGTGTGATTCAAACACCTCCAGCAGTGATTTAACCCCCCCTCCCCTCCCCTCCGCTCAGGCCAAAACTGAGTGTGGTGGTGGTGAAGAAGCGCAGTCTCACCAGGTTCTTCTCCTTCGTCAACGGCAAGTTGTCCAACCCTCCAACCGGCACCGTCGTGGACTCTGCTGTCACCCGTCCAGAGTGGTACGTGCACTTTTCTGTGCATGTGGTTTGCTGACGGTCGGGGGAGATACTGTAACTGCGGGGGCGTGTCTCGGACAGGTACGACTTCTACATCGTGAGCCAGGCCGTCCGCGGCGGCTGCGTGTGTCCCACCAACTACAACGTGGTGTACGACACCAGCGGACTGAAGCCTGATCACATGCAGCGTCTGACCTACAAGCTGTGCCACTTATATTACAACTATCAGGTACGCACGTGACGACGCAGACCAGTGCAACAACGGGACGCAATACTGGAGCCACGGAGGGCGACCAGCTGCTCTGGTGTCACTCAGAGAATGGAGACATTACTGCAGATGGACACGATCGCACAGCAGCGTTCAGTCAGAGGTTTTCAAACGATTTGGGGTGGAACCATGTGAGGAAACTACGGGAATCCTGTTGTAGTTCTCAGCCTCTTTTAGAGGTTAAACATGTCCGTTGTAGAACCCTCAAACTCCAGTTTGACATTTTCACTTGTAAGTTTTAAGTGAAAGAGAAAGTGCCGGACAGCAGAGCTGCTGGATTCCAGACACAGGAGTGTTTGCAGAGGTTTAGTGAAAGTTACAAGGTGCTAGAAAGACAGGATGACTTCATGGATGCTAATATCCACAAACTCCAAAAAAAGCTGACGAAATAAGCTGTGAAAATGGGCATCGTATTTATTGTCAGTGTCACGTCATCTCCGCAGGGCGTCATCAGAGTGCCGGCCCCCTGCCAGTACGCCCACAAGTTGGCCTTCCTCATCGGGCAGAGCATCCATAAGCAGCCCCATGTGCAGCTGGACGACCTCCTGTTCTATCTGTAGAGCAGCTCCGGTTCCGATATACACACTTCGTTTGTTCAAGGGTGAAGTCTGCTCAGAGCAGAAAGTGTTCCAGGCCCCTATATGACATGTCATCATTTGTTCTAGTTTGAAGTTTCCTTTTGAGTAAGGAAAAGTTTTCCTACAAAGTTACATAAATCGTTTATTTTAAATTCCATTGTATTCTTTCCTTGTAAGGGTTGCTTGTTATTAAAGCATTTGTGTTGTATCACCTTTCTTGTAAGACATGGAGACACACAAAGCATTATAAAATATCAAATTTATTGTTTTGTTTTTTTAAGAAAAGATTGCACATGCACACCCACACAGTAATTTGTATCCATCAATATAGGCTGAGTTGTTTTTTTGTTTTTTTCCATCATAAAGCTAGCACACAACTGCAGACTTAAACAATATGGTCTTAAAGACACCATGGGAAAAGCTTGCACTGTCTGATTATAAAGTTAAATGTAAATGTACAAAAAAGGCAGTTTGAAAATCAAGTATAAACATTTAAAAACAATTTTACAAATGGACAAAGTACAAAAAGAGCAACAGTCACTTGAAATGAAAAGCGATGTCAGGACGGCGTACAAACAGCAACAGATGAGTCCGACGGAGGTTCGATGACCTGCACAGAACGTGGGACAGAATGTTTTGCATACATTCCTTTTTGGCAGTTTCAGTTTAACACTAGGAAAAATAGTTTGATTTGTCTCTGAAAGTACGACGGGCTGAAACCAGGAAATGGAGCAGATAAAGTGGACTGCACAACGGCTCTGGGCAGCTCTGAAAATACATTGGCTTTCAATTCATGATACATTCACTACTTTACATTTAAGGTGGTAGAATTTGGACATACAGTACTTCTGTTGACCCTGCACCATCCTAACTGGACACAGAACAGGCATTGATGACAGATCGAGTAGACTGGGGGGTTCAGGGGGTAGAGGTAGTTTTGTGTGTGTGTGTGAGAACCTTAACTACTGCTGAGAGAAAAAAAACTTGCTGGATGGGGTTCAGTGTTCGCCCTTCCGTCCCCAGAGTCTTCACAAACGAGTTTTGTCCATCTATCCTTTCATCCTAGTTCTAAAAATAAGTGCTTCATATTTGGACGTGGACGTTAATGCACGGCGACTGTCCGGAGTGTTCTCTACGTCAGCTCCTACGGAAACGACACACACCGCGCAGGCCGCGAGTCAGATGAAACCTGCTGGACAAAGTACTAACCATTGTGCAAGTATAAGGCAAGTACATGAAGGTTGGTTCTACAGGTGCTTCCGTTGATGTGGAAGGAGCAGGTCGTTCCGGTATGTGCTCGTCTGTTGAAGGAGATGCTGCGTCAAGGAATTCTGATGGTTTCTCCCTGTGTACGGTAAACTCAAGGTCGTACGCTGCCTGAGGGGGCGGGTCCAGGGTGGAGGGCGCTGAAGACAGCATGCACACCTCAGACGGGTACGGTTTTTACGTGTGGGGCTGACATTCTCACCTGGAGACGTGTTGTTTTTAAAGTTGCCGTCAAGTTGACCAAGTGCAAAATGTAAAAGCGCGGCGGGCTCCGTCTGAGGGGACACGTCCTCAACACTTTCACATCTGTCTGCCGTGAGGTCCCGTGACCAGATTGTGTGAAATAAAAAATTGAGAAAATAACTACAAATATACAACATGTACAAGAATAAACTGCTGAGCTCCCAAAGGCCGAGCGTTGTTTCTAACAGTACGTGGATGCAGACGACACTCGTCATGAGATTATTGCACGGCGCCGAGTCTTTGCAATAGTTTCTTCCCTTTGCAGAGCAGTCCCTTTGTCTTTTGGGAGGAGCACATGTCCAGTGGGGCCCCGATGGGGCTGCCGGAGCCTGGGATGTGCGGACGCGCTGTGTAAGAAGCCGCTCTTCTGGGCAGAGCCGATTTGTCCGAGGGAACCTAATGGGAGACCCGTAAGGGACAGTTGAGGGCGTTAAGAAGCCAGCAGTCTGTCACACCCCAGTAACTACTCCCCGACTTCCCATAAGTCCTCGCTGTCTCTGCTGGGCCACCACGGCTCCCCTTGTTTCTGTTACCCCCTTCAGACCAAACGTCCCACCAGGGGTTGGCTGATTCCGGCGACATCCCTGGTCGCTAACAGAGTGGACACGACTAGTGGGACAAATGAGTTGCACTGTTTTGGAACGACGGCTCAGAATTTCTGCACCATCGATGACCACACACGACCATTTTCGTTTTCTCTTTGTTGACTGTTTATCGGCCCTTAAAATGACGTAGAACCCCAGAAGTTCATCATTATTCATTATTTTGCGTTGCCCTGCCCGGGGATGGACCAGGGATGACACACATGTAGGCTGTTGGTCTGAAAGTGGTAAATCAAACACTGCCCCCACCCCCCACCCCCCACCCCCAGCCTCTCTGTTGTGTGTAAGTAGGTCATATGTTAGCACTGAGCTCCACTAAACATCGACTTACTCCTACAGGAATCAAAGTCAGGGAAGTTGCTCTCACATCGACAGATACATTTGCATGATGGGACATGAGGGACAGATTTCAATCACATTCTCTTCTTTTTCCTCTTAAATATCTAGAAATAGATCAGACAGATGTACAACTGGGTCACAGAGAAACTACTGGTCACTAGTCCTTTTCTGTAATCATAAGCTAAAAGGCTTCTGAGAGCTGCACTTTAGGAAGACGAAGGGTTCCCAAAACATAGTTATGTGAGGATCTGTTGCTGAAAAGTGTTGGTGTGTGAACTCGCTAATCCAGAACAAAAATCACTGAATGTGAAATAAACTGTGCTGAAATTTGTGGTTGTGGATCTCGAAAAGTGGTGAACTACAAACTTTTATTTTTTATTTAGTTACTATTTATTATAGTAACAGTATATTGATGTATTTATCAATTAGTTAATTTTAGTTAATTCTTTGTAGTCTTTATTAATAATCATTTTACAATCGGAATGACCGTTTGTGTCACAATCAGGACAAAGGCTTTGATCTTCCTTTGTAGTTCACCCCTCAGCTAGTGTTAGCAAACATGGTGAATTTTGACTGGATCTTGTCATGAACAGAACGTGTCTGGCTGTTTGCATAGAACCGTGGTTTTGTTGTTTTCTTTAAAACCGACTTCAGGATAAGTAGTGCAATGTTTGGAGGATTGAAGGTCAAAGTGCAAAAAAAAAGCCAAAAAAAAAAAAAACGGCCTTTTAGCTTATTGTGAGTTACAGCAGGAGACTTATCTCAGGAGACGGACATTGTCATGTACAACACTCAGAGAAACAACTGAAGATACCACACTTCCTGTCTAATGCAGCGCCTGGGTTTCCGTCTCCACAGCGGCGTCCTACCGCTGGCGACAAACACTGCTCTAGTCAAGGAATGTTGTGGAAGTGTTCCCGCGTCATACCCCAAACTAAGGGAACCCGTGTCATCTGCATTAGACGAGGGGGGAGCGTGACCTTGGTATCCTCAGTTGCTCACTTACGTGACGGAAACAGAGCCGTTACGGTGTGAAATGAACACTCTTCTTCTGTTTTGCCAAGCAGGTGAGGAAAAGGAAAAAAAAAATGGTGATGGCATTTCAGTAGTTTGCACAATGACAATGGCAACTTAGAACACAACATTCAAACAGTTGCATTATTTGTCAAACCAAAATCATACACAGTGACATTTGTGGAATTATCCTCCCATGGCAACAAAAGCTAAGTAACTTGTACAGGAAATCAACGTACAAAACAAGGTGCTGGGAGCAGATACAAAAGATGAGCTACACTAGACTGAAATGTAGAGATATATAGATCGAGAGGTATAAAATGTTCATGCACCTATCGAACATGCTGAGCTACACACTACATCTCTCAGGACATCAAAACTATTTACTCTATTAGAAATGATCCAACAGTATATATTCATAAATCATCTGCATGTGCAAAAAGTGTTGTTGTTTTTTTTCTTAAGACATGACAGGAAAAAGTAAAAATTCTCCAATTGCGTCTCATTAAAATGTGTCATAAATACAATATATCCACGTATTGTACAGTGCAGAGCTTCCACAGTAGTAAAGGTAGAAAATAAAAGTACCTCTGGTAAGTTTTAGTCTTAAATTTTATTTTTATTTATGTATTTCGTCCATCGCTTTTAAGACAACTACTATTTATGTACATGTCACAAATCCCGTAGTAACTGGGCCAATGGGACACACACAAACACCAGACCGAGAGAGAGAGAGGGAGAGAGAGAGAACTGAGAAGAGCAGATGGAGGACAGAGGACTAGTACTGCGATGGAGCATGTACCCTTTTGGTCTTTATCCGTGCTGGAGTGTCCTGGGAGTATCGAGATGGTGAGTCAGTGAGAAAAACCTCTACGTCGTCAGGCACTTCTTCTAGAAAGTTGGAAGGAACAAGTCCGTTGTGTCCGTTGAGTTCACCCTGCGGAGGACGTGAGGACAGTGACACGTTTTCAGTGGTGTCTACAACTCCACAGGAGCAGAGGTGGACAGTCTCTGTGGATAAGTGGTTAGTAGTTCTGTCTGTAAACGCAGAGGTCGGGGGTTTGAACCCTCTCAGGGACAGATGTTGTTAAAAACTGAACAAATAGAGCCCATTTGTGTGACACAGTTGCTAATGATTGAACTGTTTGATTATTGGGACAATTGATGAAATGTCTAGAGGAGGAAGAGGGCTGGAAATCACAGTGGGTGATTTTTTTTTTTTTTTAATGAAGTATGTTTGTTTTGGATTTT
>JBBMJM010000021.1:4385773-4397756 GCA_037832705.1 Centriscus cristatus | reverse complement strand
TTAATTTTTTTTTAATTTTTAATTTTGTTTTTAATTTTTAATTTTGTTTTTATTTTATTTTTAGCTTCTGCTGTTGCACTTGAACCTGCTGTTCACACTTCATTCTGCTGTTTTATATCCTGTTTTTATCTATTTTTCTCTATTATTCTCTTGGTAGGTCTGTAGTACTAAAGTATTGTAAGTTCTTAAGGTGAAAAACAGGACGCCAAGCAGCGACACAAACCTCACTGTGTTTTTTGTGCAATGACAATAAAGAAAGTCTAAGTTTTATATCAAGATTTTCAAGTACGAGGAAAAGGAAAGAAAACGTATTCGCTATTTACAGGTAAATGACAATGACAAAACGATGATGCAGCATTGTTGTGTTCAGATACACACAGAGCAAATGCATCAATGACCAGTTCTCCTGACCGGCACGCACACAGAGAACTGAAGCGTCCTGAGAGCAGACGAGCGTACGTCCACACGTCCCCACAGACAGAACACACAAACACACAAACATCAATATTGACGACAGAAGAGTTCAACATCAGGACATGACGGACAAACAAACGTGAATATTTACATTTAAGTACTCACTTAAATGACATTCCCATGTGCACTTCATATGCTATGAGACACACTCTTCTTTTAATTTGGGATAACTGTTACGGTGTAACTTCCTTATGAGCAGTAGTTCAACCACATTTCCATGACATCTATTCACAGACAGCAGTAGACAAAGGTGGTAGAGTAACTGAAACACAGGGTCTTTCCTACATGTGTTATGGGAATGTCGCTTCATACATTTTGGAAAGTAATAGAGCACCCGGAGCAGGCTCTAGAGATAGATTTGGGTTATTGGGTGACCAAACACAAATAATGGGAGTATCAAAACATGAATCTGCAGTGATAAAAGTAGAGATGTTCACAACCCAAAACATCCTTGGGTTGTGGAAAAGTACATCCCCACCAGATTATAAAAAATGTATTGGAACTATGACAGAAATAGGGACATATGAGCAGATGTCAATGATGACTGGGTTTGGGGTGGGAGGGGGGTGTAAAAAAGAAATAAAAACTAAATTTGGAAAAACTTCAATTAGTTGTCTTGTTTCTTTCATTCTTTGCTTAGTTTAATAGTTTAAATCATCAGCTCAAGACTCACAAAGATGCAGGATGCACACAAACATAAACAGTGGTATTTTTGACATTGACTTCTGCAGGGGTGAATGCACGCGTGATTCAGTTACTGTTCTTTTCTCCACCACATCTACTTCAATCGCTAACATTAGCTTCCTGTGTCTATATTAAAGTTGAAAATAGACCTGCCAAAACACGACAGAGAACTTTAGGATGATGGGGTGGCACCTGGGGTGTCCAGTGTCAGCCCAGGCCACGCCCTGGCCACGCCCATGGCCGTGAAGGAATGAACCAGATCTCAGCGGGTGGGTGTTGTGTTGGAGGTGGAGGTGAGGGGGGGTCTCAGCCAGGCAAAGCCACCATGGGCCTGGATGTGGCACGTGTGCGCAAGAGCAGAACCTCTGCGAAGAAGCTGCCCCCCTCCCCGCCTCCCAGCATTGACCGCCCCACCCTGAGCGTGTGCAGTAGGTACCTTCAGAGTGTTGTGGGAGTTGATGCTGCGCCTGCGGCCCTCTTCCAGTTGCATCTCAGAGTAGAGATCTTCCTCGTCTTCCTCCATGATGTCGGACAGGTCGGACCCCCGGCTGCTCTCGGTGTGGTACTCCTCGCTGTGGCTGTAGTGGTAGTGATGGTGCTTGAAGGGAAAACACATGTTTGGTCTCAACTGCAGCATTTCAGCAGTGTTTAACACTCAATCGTTCTAAAGTTTTATTTCATTTTACACTCTTGTTGTTATCCTGTATGCCGCCTTATTGCCCTTCTTTGTTTTTCTATTTCTATTCTTATTGATCGGTACTGATGTGACGGACACCAACCTGTAAATAAACCGTTTTTTCTGAATAATAATACGGGTCCGGTCATTTATTTCCCATAAACTCCATCAGCTCCACGGTCTCCAACATTAGTGATGTGAACTGACTGGGACTGGAGCCAACAAAGGTCTGGTACCTGTCTGCCCAACTCAGAGCCTCTGAGGAACTCGTCCACGGAGGCTCCTCTCCTCCTGGAGTGAGGAGAGTCGTACCCGTCCTCCTCCTCGTCCGAGTTGACCGGATGCAGGGCGTTGCCCCGCTCACTGAAGATGTTCCTCTTCTCAACCTTCAACAGGAGACATGAGATGAATGGACTCTATCCATTTATCTGTCTATCCATCCATCCATCCATCCATCCATCCATCCATCCATTCAATTGAATGAGAATGTGTCTGAACGTTTGACCCTCTGTTGACTGTATCTCCGTACTTCAATCTTACTTTCAACCCCTGGGTACCATTTGTTAAACTTCTTCTTGTCTCAACCTTAGAACCTTAGAATGTTATTCTGAATGAATTCAGGCAGTTGTATGGTATAAAACTACTCATACTAATGCTGAGTTCATTTGTAGGCAACTGGACTTGTAGTTTGCATGAAGATGAATTTTCCTCTCCTCCACCACCACCAGTACTACTAATGGTAATATAACATTAATATCATTGTGTATAATTCAATATATAGGATTTAAATATGTTTTGTCTGTGTATGTATGATTATTACTGTGCTGAGTATATACTAGGCGTGTATAGTAAAGTTATGACACGTTTTCCTAGAAACGGACCGTTCTTTTCTAGAAAGAACCGTGGCAACTTCATTGACTGTGATCATGACAAACTACAAAAAAGTACAACAGTCTGGTAATATCCTCTGATAACTCTCTGGGGGGGTTCCGTTTTGAGAATATCAAGAAGTCAGTTGAGGAAAGCCTCAGATGTGACAGCTGCTCTTCCACACTGTGCAGTCGCGCTCACGAACCCGGTTGCCCTCGGCGAACACCCTCTGCGCAGCTTCCCGGGCCATGGCCTTGGCGATGGTGTTTGGAATGGGAACTCCCTGAGGTTGGGGTAGGATCCTCTGAGGAGAGGGGGATCGCCGGGGCTGGAAGTGCGGGGGCTCCAGGTTGGGTCCACGCATTGGAGGCAGTGGAGAGGGGGAGCGTTCCCAGGGGGGGCCTGACCGCAGACCCACCTCATGCTCTTTGGTTTCTGGCTCTCTGGCACTTACGAGCGTTTTAGATTTGGGCATGGTCTGTCGCTGGAAGGGAGTCTGAGGATGAGGTGGGGGGTGTGTGTGGGGCAGCATGTGGGGCTGCGATGGAGGCAGAGCCTGGACCTGTGGCTGAGGGTGGTTGGGGGGGTATGTGGAGGGATAAGGAGGGTGAGTCTGTGAGTGTGTGGGGTGGGACTGTGGGTGGGGCAATGGATGGAGGGGCGCAGTGGTCCGGCGGGAGAGGCGTGGGGAGCCCAGCAGGTTGTGTGGGATGATGGCGACAGGTGAGTCCTGAGACTCTCCTTGTGTCGATAACGTCCTCACAATGACTTCTCTGGCCTCCAGACACTGAATCATGTTCAGCTCCACCGTCACATAGTCCGCTGTGGGGTACAAAACCTCTGCGATCTGCAAAGAAGCACACTATCAGCAACACGCACACGCACACACACATCTACAACAAATGCACACGTCACCTTCGTACTAGATCTATGTACATAACTGCATATATTGAAATTGCAGAAGTAAGAGGTATGGTGTGTGTATGTGTGTAATACACACATATATACGTATCTGTATGTGTATATATCATAATTTTGGGAGAATACTTAATATTTTCAGTATTTTTTTATATTTTACCAACACATTCCTTTTCTAAATGTTTAATTGTATTATTTTTTTCTATTCTATTCTGTTCCTATGAGAACATGATGGACATGGTGATGTAACACAGTGGGGCCTTGTAAAAGAAGATGATTTTTCAGGACCACGGGTCGCTGGTGGACAGTGTGTTGTTTGTCCAGGAGGGGGCAGTAGAGCACAGAGGACTCAGCTCACCTCAGCTATCGAGATTCTTTTATACAAAATGGGACGTGTTTTCCAGATGTTGTCATACCTTTTGTCCCTTTGTGCAAACAGCGTAGCCTATTACGCTGGCTCCGTTGGAGGTTCCTGCAGGCGTGAGAGGCGGCGGCTTCCATCTGACTTGCAGGACACCGGCTGTTTGGCCACAGTGGACCTGCACATCCTGGGGAGGGAGCGGGGGCCCTGGGCAGTGCATACAGTGAATAAAAATAGAAGAGTTCAACAGAAGCTCAACCGTTTCTGCGTCCTGAATCCGAAATAAGTGAAAATGTCTCCTGTTCACTCCGACTGTCAGTGTGACCCAAAGTTGTAGTTCTGTAAAAAATATGAACGCATGCAACCATCCACGTCAAGCTCTTGTAAAGTCTCTCTGTTATGAAGGAATTTACGAATGATCAATTATCATTCTGCAACAAAAAAATGTAACTTTTGAAGACAATAATAAATTATACTACATCTTTCAGAACCAATTGATGGTTTGGAGGGTAACAAAAACAACAACAACAACAACAATAATAATGATAATAATAACCACAAACAATAATACATTATGCAATCAATGACTGACCCAAAAAAGATATTTAAATTGAGAATTTTTTTCCAGCATTTGCATAATGATTTATTCCAAACCGTGTTGCCTGTTGATCTTTGATCTCACAGTTTCCCATTTCTGCAGGATATCAGCAGTGTGTGTGTGTGTGTGTGTGCGCGTGTGCAATCTGTGAACAGACCCCCACCAATGCAATGGTAACTATATATGCACTCGCGCTCGCTGATATGAATAAAGGTTGTGTTACTAATGAAGTGACCTGCCTGAACGTGGCGCTCAGTGCAGAGCTCGTCATTCAGCAGCTCCAGACACCCGTCGTCCTTATTGACGACCATCCTCCGCCACAGACACTGGAACTATTTCCAACAGCTCTAATTAATAAGCTCACGAGACGAGGCCTTCAGTGAACTCTCAGCATGTGAGCTGCCAGGAGAAAATGTCAATTTAAACCTCATTCATCCCCTCTCACTCTCACTCTATTTGCTTTCCTTTCATTTCTATTCATGACTTTTTTTTCTGCGCGTTGGTAATTATAAGATCTGCTGCCCTGCAAAACCTCTGATATATCTAGTGTCCTCTGGAAGACATCCACTGGCTTTCATTGAGAAATATCACACGTCTATTTTCTGCAGCGGCAGAAAATATGAAGGAGATGAAGGGAAAAAAAAAAAAAAAAAAAAGCATTCATAAACTCTGCTATTTGAGCGTAAGTACAAGTAAGTGAAGTTGGTCCGGTGCTGAGAGAGTAATCGAACCCTCAGCATCTCTCTGTCAGTATCTAGACGACTCAATGTTCCTCCGTCACTCAGACGACAGCAGTCGTGTTTCAAAGAACATGGAGAAGGCTGATAGACACAGACTCCAAGCACATGTCCACCTTCACTGTGTATTATTATTATTACTATTATTATTATTATTGTCTCTAAAACACTGTTTGGAATAAATGCTGATATCTGAGAAAAGGAGTACAACAATAGTCATCTTAATCATCTTAAATGACAGAGATGGACAGACAGACAAACATATACATTGATTGTTTTTCCTCAGTAATTAAGTAATATGTGATTTAAAACGTTACATTCTTAAGTTAAATGTAATGAAGTAAACATCATGTTAAACGGACACACAGACCCCTGCTGTATGACAGTGAGTTGTGTGTTCAGCGTTTGGAACGTGAACGTCTGGACGTGAGCAGCATGTTGCAGCTGACCTGCGGGTTGAGTGCAGAACTCCACGGCGATCTCCCTCTTGTCCCTCTGCTCCACCGGAAGCTGCCAAGGCACCTGATGAGGCTGCGCCACAACCTTCACCTTGTAAACCGTCATGTGCTTCAGGTTGAGGAACTGATACTTGTAGCCTCCAGCCTTGACCATGTCGTACTCTGCACCGTTGAGGAAGATGGTGTGACTGTAGTTGCTGTTGCTGGGCATCCAGGAGAGCTCAGCGGACACCTGTGTGATGCTGTCCACCCGCAGGTAGTACGGCGCCACCACCACGTCCTTACCTACAAGCAACGTGCACCGGAGCTCGTCTGACGGGCCCCGGTCAGTGACGCACTGCACCGAGATTCGGTAGGTGCTTATGGCTAGATTGAGCCTCTCAATGAGACACTTTGTCCTGCCCCCGTAGGGGACGCTGGCGCGGACCTCCTTATCCACGGACACGTTGTAGCCGCTGACGGAGCCCCAGCCCGGGGGCACCACCGGGGGATCCCAGCCTATGATCACACTCTTGGCCAGTTGTTTAATCAGGTTGATGCGGCGGGGATAAGGCACAATGTCCTCACCAACCTCGTCAATGCTGACATCCAGGGTTCCTGTCCCGTTGCTGGAGGAGCCCAGGACGTCCAGGCCCAATCCGCTGCTGCTGCTCAGACAGTCCTGTTTGCGGTCCGACAGCAGGCTGCTGATGCCCGTCCCTGTCACCCTGCCCACCCCCAGTCTCTGAGAACACAAGCTACTGTGGTTTAGGCTGCTGGGTTCCTTCGTAACCGGGTCCCTCTTCTGGACGGAGGGCGTCTCCTCATCTTGTACAAAATCCACAAAATTGGAGGGGACGAGCCCCCGCTGGCCGTCAAGCAGCTCTCCTGGAGACAAAACAGAGGACAGAAGCTGTCAGAGGCCGTTTGAACTTTCTACCCTCTGATCCAAGACCGATGAGCATCAAGTCAAACAAACAGACTAAAGAACAGCACATGTCCCTGAGAAAACATTATTCTAAGTTACAGGATGGGTTTTAATTGAGGGAAGACAAACTTTTTTGTTTGTTTCTTTCTTTCTTTATTGTGCCCTTTACCCCTGAATACACACATTATATGTGGACTGGTCTGTCCACCACTGGTCTTGTTTGTTTGTTTACAGTAACATATCACGGATTGACATCATTTCATTACAAAACACACATAACATAAATATTCATGATTATAATTTCTGTTTAAGATTATTTTAGTGTGTAAATGAATAATCTTCAGGATCTTCTTCATGTGTTTTTTTTTTCAGCAGTTTGACAGGAGTCAGTGTTGATGCTGCTGGAAGTTCAAACACTGACACATGAAACATTTGACACATTCGAGTACATTCATTGGGCGTTTAGAAAACGAATCCAATGTTATTAGTGACTTAACTGTTATAAAATCATATTTTCACAGCTGTTCCATTTTAAACAGGGGAACCTGGAGCTACTGGAACGTTCCCAGAGCTCATATTTATCCTGTGATGTTTCAGTGTGAATGTTCTGTGGGTGGTGGGTGAAACCCGTGAGACCCACTGCCACAAATTCCAAAGTATGACTATGTATTAAATCAATGCACTGAACAAGAGAAGACAAAGAGAAGACATGAAGGGATGTGTCCGACCTTCATAGAAGCCGTCCTCATCCATTGTCCCGTAAATGTAGAGGTACTTTCCTGCCACCAGGGGGAGCTCTGCCTCAGGGTGGTCGTTGGGGCCATCATAAGGATTGTAACTGCATCATTGTTTTCACAAAAAAAGGTAAATAATTGTTTCACTTAAATGAATGTATGCATTTTCTGTGATTCTGATTCATCTGCTCAGAGCTCTTGATAAAATGTCTACTTGTTTAATGAATTCCTTGGTCTTTTCCAAATAGCTGCGGACAGAGTGGGTGGACGGCTCTGGCACTGCGTCTCGTGTTTGTGCTCTGACGAGTCCAATTATTTTTTTTGCTGAAAGGCAATTTTCTCTGACACTAAAAGCTCTGAATCATCTTTAGGACCACAGCCTGCGAGAGGAAGCAGACACTCTCCGCTGCTTGTCCAGGACTTATCTCCTCTGAGTGTCCAGACAAATGTGGTCAATCAACACGTTTTTTTGTTTTTTTTTTTAATTTTAAATGTCTCACTGGTTTATGTTGTGTAATTACAAAATAAAATGTAAAATACATGAACTGATATAGTTGACTGAATAGAAGTGTGGAAATGAAAATGCCCGATGCTTTGCCTGTCGTATGTTAACGTGGACACGTACCTGTACCGAGCGATACACAGACGGACCTTTCCTGTGAACCTTTGTTTGCACCTGCTGGAACTGAGCTCTTTGTCCATCTGGAAAAAGGCGAGGAAAGCACAAACATCTTAACACCATCTTAACACCATCTGAACACCTCAGAAAAATTGACAGTTCTTCAGTATCCTCTGCCTTCACTTCTCAGCTTTGCATCAGCAGCTGCATTTGTGGTGGTGGGAGGCTCCTCACACGTTTAAGGTCCAGAGATGGAAAGTAAGGAAATTCAGTCGTTTTTTTGTGTGCAATACTTTTTAAAATAAAATTTAAATTAAATACAATGAAATAGAACAGGAAAAATAAATCAAATATTATAATGAAATATATATATTTTATTCCTTATTTCAGTAGCTTTTGTGTTCAGTAATTTATTGAATATATTTCCAATAAATGTCTTACATCTTAATGCACAGATTAGTGAAGCCTGTGCACATCAAACTCAGGGAGCTTTGATGAAACTATTAAAATATCTTTTCTAATTTGTGTAATTTTCAGCTAAACACAGGTTTGGTACTATATGTTTGCACCTTTATGTTTCATGATATGACTTTTGGGGTCCGTTTTTCTGTCCTGATTTAGATCATCTTCCACTTCTTCCTGTTTCGGGTGGCGGTTCATGTTCATTGATGTGTTTCATAAGAAACAGTTGAGAACATCCATTCAACACTTATAAAACTCGTCAGCTGTCATTAGTTACATCTGTTTGATGAAGTCAGTGGAAGAGTTCCACAACCATAACTATTGTCATTGGGACCGGTTCCATTTCCTACAGCGCTCATCATTCATGAAAACTAAACAGAGACTCTGCCACCGATGGACGACTCATCACTGGTGCAGGTGGTGTGTTAGCTTGCAAATACCAACGCAGGTTCCACAGCCACAGTGTGTGTGTGTGTGTGTGTGTGTGTGTGTGTGTGTGTGTGTGTGTGTGTGTGTGTGTGTGTGTGCAAAGTGCAAAGCAGGCATGATGCACCGACGCCCACACTGCTGCCACGTTAACGGAATCCGTTTCAAACTGACGCTCAGCGGCCTCTGCCAACCACAAACCTGTCGATCCAAATGGGGAACATGTCTCGCAGGATTAGTCATTTCAGCTGGTGTCAGAAACCACCGTCATCCTCTCAGATGCTGACGCACAGCTCCAATAAACTGCAAAAGCCGTCTGTGAGGAGGTGACGCTCAGGACAAGGAACCAAAGTTTTGCTCTGCTGCAGCCTCACATTGAGGTAGAACAGGAACACCGCAAAGTCCCAACTTGTTCAGGTGTATATTGTGTGTTAAGGTACAATAAGATAAGAGTGACTCTAGCCCCAATTTAATTTCCTCTTGATATTTGTATTTGTGCCCAAAATGTTGGTTTCTGTGGATGTTTTTTTCACCTGAACTCGTCTCCATGTGCACATTTTCATTTTCATTCCAGTTAAGGTGCCACACCAGGCAGCCATGTTGGATCTGCTGGTAAAAAATATCAACAGCCTCAGTCTGCTGAGGAAATGACTTCTTTAGTTTATCACTTTAGTTGACGCCTACTGTAGGAATTTCAAGGAGCACAGGTGATTGCGCAGGTTTCCACGACAAAGTGTCACTATGAAAATGAGACATGTATGGTGGACAAGGAGCCCATTAATGGACACTATCAGATACCTCCGAGAGGAAAGCCCTCGCCGGGCTGCTGGCTCGACTGCGAGTGAGGAATGTTGGCTTGACGGAGAGGAGCTCGGGTTTGTCTCCACTCATCTGGAGCGGTCGAATGAACTCCGATATCAGAGATCTGCTTGTCGGAGCCTCATTGCCTGTGGGTCAGACAAGGATTGTCGTCAAACCCTCACATCACAACGTGACAACGTGACAACAAGATTTCCCTCTTTACACTGCAGATGCTACAGGTGTCATTTTAAATATGCCCCCCCCACACACACACACTCTCTCTCTCTCACAGACTGTCCAGGGGTTTTATCATGCACGTCTAATACATGATCGTTTCTAACTCGTCTGTATTGTCTCTCTTCACTGATCATTATGGACATTCAGCGAGCACTCAGGATGGAGGACCAGACACAGGAAAGGTCAGAAGCTGAGTAAACGACACAACACAAACCCCAGCACGCCTCCTCCTGTAGATATGAAAGATATCAATGACCAATATTTATTTGTATTTTTTTTCAACAATACTTTGGTATATTTTACACACTGGGGTGATTGTTGGTATGCATGTTGGACTCATCACTGTCTTGTGTTTCTCATTGTAAATTTGATTTCTGATTTCAGAGTCACATTCCTTCCTGTTGTTGCACTGGAACAGATTCATTAATAACAGCGGGTGACTGCATTCAGACTCTTTGCACCTGACTGGTTCTTTCATACTTTGTTTACATTTTGACATTCTCTGTTTTTTATTGAAATGATGTGTTGGTTTATTTCCTGTTTGTCTCTTTTCAGACACGCCCTGCATCCATGATGATGAAACGTGCATTCTAAATTCAGTTCATTATTAAGTAGAGATGATGTGTCTTCTTGTGTGGTGCTGATGCCCTTTGAAATTGTTCTGTGTGTTGATGACAAACCATAAAACGATAATCACACAAACCACACGGTGCCACTGTGTGTGTGTGTGTGTGTGTGTGTGTGTGTGTGTGTGTGTACGAACCCAGCACTTGTCTTAAATAATAATTGTATAATAAAGAATCAGAACAATAAATGAACTGAAGCACACACACACACACACACACACACACACACATACCTTTCTCTGTGGGTGCAGCCAGTCCATTAAGGAGCTGAGATAGAGACTTGTTGGGCGAGCCCGGAGTTTCACACAGAGTTAAGGGCTCCGTGCTGAGGATGTCAAACTTTCCAGCCTGGAGACGGAACTTCTCCAGCTCCTTTGACAGCAGGTTGAACTGCTCGCTCTGCGTCCGGCATTTCTCCTCCAGCTCGCGCACTTTGGCCTGATGAGGATGGAGGAGACGAGTCGTAGAGAGGAGTGCGAGACAGAAAGTGGAGGGAGGTGAGAAATGGAAAAAAAAAGGAAATCAAACATAGAGGAAACATGGAAGTGCAGCTATAACAAGCAGGTGAGACTCAAGTAATCAAGTAAAAATCCCAATCCAATCCAAACAAAGACAAACATACAGACAGTAAAGACCCCTCCTGACGCCCGCGCTAGAAAGCATGTTTAGTGAAAAACCCGAGTTTATTAATCCTGAAATCAAGGATATATATCAATATTTCTTCATTTTGATATTTTGTTTACATGCAAACTGACAGAAATTGAACGTCATATTTAGGAAAATAAGTTTTCCTCATTTCAGGATGAACAGACTCTGGTGCAGAAAGCAAAGCCACCACATCAAGCTCTGAATTACAAACCACCTACAACGAAAGCAAAACAGATACAAAACGATACAAGTTTGGGCAGATATGACAAATTGCAGGATTTCATCACTTGTCAAAGCTTTTCAGACAATCTGCTCCGGTCAGAGCTTCTAGTTTTCGGATGCAATTCGGTTTCACACGTCCATGCACTTATTGTTGTTTTACATCAACATGCACAAGGACAGTTCCTGCATGTGTGTGTCAGCAGCACATGCCAACACATGCCTGAGAACATGCAGGCAATCACACACAATACACAAGGTCCATGATGTAGTTTTAAAGCTATTTTGTATTATTATAAGAAATAAAAATAGGCAGAGAAAAAAAAATACTACACTAAATATGTATTTGGTTCAATTGATGAGCTCTGACGACTGTTGGCAGTCATTTATAATCAAATAAAAGTTCAATTTTATAAGAAGAATCTTTCCATCAGCCAATTTAGCTGAATTTTTCATGATCAGCCGAGATCACTTTATGATTTCAGTCATGTTGAAATGTGGGAAGAAGCTTCCATAGATGATTTCCTT
>JBBMJM010000021.1:4346375-4359699 GCA_037832705.1 Centriscus cristatus | reverse complement strand
TAATCGATTCAGACTCATTCTTGATGGAGGCATTTATTCTCCACAAGTGAGAAGAATAAGAGTGATTTAAAATTAAATTTTCAGTGATGTGTGTTGTTGTTGTTTTTTTATTTAATTTCAGTGAAAGTGTGTGATTAATGTCATTAATTTTTCATTTCCACACTTGTTCTTTGATTGTACCTTGAGTTCAAGCTGAGATTTCGTTTCAGTTTTCAGGTATTTTAATACCATTCACTGATGATTCGTTTGTGCTTGGATATCGCATGCTTTGCCCTATCTCAAGGAGAATCAAGTACATCAGCGTATTTCTGAGCTGAGGAAGGAGGGTCAGTGGTCAGCCAGTCGACTCCCTAAACTCGTGGAAGCCTCACGTCCCAAGTCCCATTGGGATTATCTCCTGGAGGAGATGCAGTGGATGGCAGCCGACTTTGCCCAGGAGAGGAGATGGAAAGAGGCTGCTGCAAAGAAGGTACGGGAGGTGTCACAGTCCAATGAAAGAAACGTGGAATAGTCCCTACAGGCTTTTTTTAAAGCAAACTCTCCCGTGTCTCCACTTACAGCTTGTTCGCACATGTGCTCGTTACCATCAAGAGCAGAAGAAAAGCGAGGAGAGAACAAGGAAAGAACAAGAAATCCATCTTCGTCACATCGCCAGCACAATTGCTCGAGAGGTCGAATTCTTCTGGTCAAACATTGAGCAGGTAAGTTTTGTTGTTAGTGACCTGTTGATATTTAGAAATGTAACCCTGTCGTGTTTCAGGATCAATTGTGTTTTTGTTTTGTTTTTTTATCTTCAAGGTTGTGGAAATTAAACTTCATTTTGAAGTTTATGAAAAGAGGCTCAAAACCCTCAGCTTACAAAAAGCCTCAGCCAAAGGTATGTTTCCCCTTCACCGACCGAATGAATGAAGGCTTCATTGAAAATAGTCCAAAACTACTAACACATCACGTCCGAAAAGAACCCTAATGCTCGTTTAATCCTAAAACTTTTCTCCTGCTGAGTATTCCACAATCAACTGACATAGTCACAAGGTACATAAGTTTAAATGTATGTACCCACATAAATATACGTTAACATGTGTAAACAAGGGACAAATACAAAATATGATATTGTATTGTATTACCTGTGGAAACACACACACACTGAGCTGTAGTACAAACGTTGGCTGTAGTCAATGTGAAGTTAAATTTAGACTTTTTGTTCCAAGTAATGCAAGCAGATTGTGTATTTTTGGTTTGTTTGCATATTCAATTTCTGACCCTTCTTCTGTTACAGCACTGGCTCAGTCCCCTGGTGAGAAAGCTGACAGAGAGGTACTTACTTTACTAAATACCAACATGACAGTGCAACAAGAAGTGCAGAAGCCATGTTAACATGTTTATTCTTGTAGGCCTCGACTTCATCTAGAAAAAGAAAATCAAGTCCATCCTTGGTTGACAAAGCTGGTATGTACAAGTACAATTACAACATTTTTATTTATGTATTTGAAGCCAAAGCTGAGCATTGAGTTCCACTTTCATGGTCTCTGTGTCTTCTTCTTCTCCTTTCGGCTTTCCCTCTTCAGGGGTCGCCACAGCGAATTGATGATCTCATGATTTCATGGTCTCTGTGTATAGATAAATATTTGCTGCAGTGTATTAATGAGTGCCGTTTTTGGTCAGATGAAGAGGGCACCATAGAGGAAGAGGAGGCCATGCAGGGGGAGGCAGACCACAAAGCTGAGTTGGTAGAACTTGCCAAGGATGGTAAGAAGCCACCTTTTCTGTCTTTGCTCTCTGGGAGGCAGGATTCTGTACGCAGAGTGTCACTGAACAAACTTTGGTGCTGTAATGTTTGCATTTTGTTGTGTTTGTGTGATCTGTCTCTTAGCTGAGATGCCTCTCGATGCCTTGATGAAGCAGTATGCCGGCGCCTATGTCGACGGCTTTGAATGGCCCCAGCCCAGCCCTCAAAGCGACGGGGCTGACGAGACGGAAGGTGCCGGTGTTATCTAACAATTTCATTCACACCTCCATATCTGATACCTGAGTCATCTTTCACGTATGACTTATCGGCCTCCAATGTGGCCTCCTTTGTGTTCCAGAGATGGAGTGTCCTGCCACCAGCCCATCTGAGGCGGTGCTGATCGACTCTCTGCTGAGTGTGGACCAGTATCATGGACCTGACAAGGCTTCATCTTGTGACTCTGATGGGAAACCAGCCAGAGACATATCTGAAGTCGCTGCCGCAACAGAGCTCATCTTACCAAAGGGCACCTTTAGGACAAATTCCTCCGTAAGACACAGCCTGGTGTATACGCATAAGCAACATATTTATATTTGCCCCCATCAGCAGCAATACCAAAACAGCAGTAGTAGTCAGAGTGTAGTAGTCAGACGAGGATGAATTGATGAAGCAGTGTGAGAGGTGAACATCAACCCAAAAGTCTTCTGGAATAGATAGATAGATAGATAGATAGATAGATAGATAGATAGATCGATAGATAGATAGATGGATAGAAAGGGCGAAACAAGGTCCAAATGTCCAATGAAAGGTTGTATGATTATTTCCAGACTGATCATTTTCTAATCTTTTTTTAAGACCCGTAGCACAGCACCCTTCCTACTCCATGGGGCACTGCGAGAATATCAGCAAATCGGTGTGGATTGGCTGGTGAACCTCTATAAGAAACACCTCAATGGCATCCTGGCTGATGAAACGGGCCTCGGGAAGACGGTACAAACCGTGGCTTACATGGCTCACCTGGCCGGCCAAGAGGGTACGACTGTCAAAATGAAACAGACAAATGAAAGCTTTGAGGGTTTTTTTAAATCTTATTTTTTTACACTTTACCCCCACCACAGGCATTTGGGGACCCCACCTTATTGTGGTAAGGTCTTGCAAGTTGTTAAATTGGGAGGTGGAGTTCAAACGCTGGTGTCCTGGGCTGAAAGTCCTCCTGTACCTGGGTGACAGGAGGGAGCGCAGATTTAAAAGAATGGTAGTAGAATTACAGCATAATTCATTAAAAATAAAGTCGTGAACATTGGTGACATGTTTGATTATTGTTCGCAGGGTTGGGGGGAAGCCAACAGCTTCCATATATGTGTGACATCTTACAAGCTGCTGATGAAAGACCAGAGCCATTTTGTGAAGCGCCGGTGGAGACATCTGGTCCTGGATGAGGTGCAGCTCATCAAAAACATGACTGAAAAACACTGGGAAACTGTCTTTGCTCTGAAAAGGTATGGCTTAGTGGAAATATGAGTTGTTGTTTTTGTTGTTTTTCCGAGGGTCTCTTCTTTGTTTGATGGAATTGCATCACACACATCTAGGAAACTCCAGGAAAAATCCCTGATAAGGGATAAGTTGTCGTGGAAACAACAGCAATAATAGTAATAGTAGTAGTAGTAGTAATAATAATAATAATAACAACTTGACTGGCACTGTAATGTGCATGTGTTCATGTTATTCTATGATAAATTTGTCGTCATTACTGAGAATCACGTCACATCACGTCTTTGAAATCACTCCACTGGGGTTGGAAGAGGAATCAGGATAGAAGCATTTTTGGTTATTGTGCAGAATATAAGGTATAATTGTAGAAAAGAACACTGATGTAAATTGAATGAAACATTTTGCAGAAAAGAGGGTGAAATGCTTCAGTTGGATGTGGGGAGGAAGGCTCAGCTGACGTGTGTGTTGTGCATCTTGCAGCGAGCAGAGGATCCTCCTCATCAACACTCCCCTGCAGAATACTCTAAAAGAGCTGTGGACCATGATCCACTTCCTCATGCCAGGAATCACCAGACCCTACTCTGACTTCCCCGTGAAGGCCGGCACAGACCAGAACCTGGACTACTCCCACAAACTGGTCATCCGCCTGCACAGGGTGAGCTTGGACTCACACCCATGTGCCTCTAGGTCCTCACCTTCAAAACCATTCACTCACATAACATCTGAATTGCAGGTGATCCAGCCTTTCATTCTGAGGCGCTCCAAAAGGGACGTGGAGAAGCAGTTGCCCAAGAAGTATGAGCACATCCTGAAATGCCGTCTCTCCAGTCGACAGAAAAGCCTTTATGAGGACATCCTCACTCAACCAGGGTGAGACGGGCAGCACACATTCAATCCACAAAGTCAACACGTACATCAGAACTCAGCCGTAAAGCATCATTTTGACTTTTCCCTCATCAAATTGACACACGCTGCCTCACTCTTTGCACTCGTTTATTTCCCTCCTATTTGCACTGTTTGGATATTTACACGTTTCCACCAGTCCTATACTTATCGAGAGAACTGCATCTATTTATTACTTTAACAGTTAAAATGTTTACAAGCCCCTTAGTTACAGTATTTATAATGTATGTATGATATATTTGAATCATACACTGTGTAGTTTTTAATTCTTTGCCTTTTTTTTTTCAACTTTATTTTTCTTATTTAGTCGACTCTGGTTTATGTACATGTGGCATTCTTTGTGAACGTCTCCATTTATTTGTGTGTTCTCGTAGAGCCCAGGAGGCGCTGAAGACCGGTCATTTTGTCAGCGTGCTCCAGGTCTTGATGCAGCTCCAGCGAGTGTGCAATCACCCTGACCTGTTAGCGCCCAGACAGATGAGCAGCTCCTACTTAGCGTCTCCTCTGCAGTACAACGTCCCATCACTGGTGCTGGGAGCTCTGCAGAACCACTCAAGCAAGGTGAACACGTTGGCTCTGCCTAATACTGCTACTGATCACATGACTTAACTGGTTTGTGCCCTGGAATTAAATTGGAAATGCTTGCATCTGGATTAATAAATCAAAACAAGCAAATTGAAAGAAAAAAAATCACCATGACATGAATGTTATTTGTATTTTAATTAGTAAAAACTATTGCTGTGTTTGTCCTTCTCCTTCTCATCGTAGATGGAAACCCTGTCCATCTTTGATTTGATCAGTAATGAGAACAGACTGAGTCATTATCAGACTGAAGAGGCTGTGCCCAAACTTAAGGTTACACAGCAGCTTATAGAAGAAATCTACACTGGGTCAGAACCGCCATCACGACCTAAACCATGCCCCATAAAACCCATGAGGTAAGAGATCCAATTTATTTGTTATGAGAGCTGTCTACTGCCAGAAATTTGATCTGTGTACTCGTGAACCACGCTGGAAACAGAAAAGCATTTTTAAAAAAATTTCTGTGTGGCGTGCATGATCTGTCTCCATCTGCTGGTTTCTCTTTTGTACATGTTCATATTTCTACATTCTTGTGTCACAGAAGAAGTCGACAGTATTAGGTTTTACCATCTCCAGCAAGTTATTCATGAATGATTTACTCTTATTTTTTTTCTAAAGTGGCCTTGAGAGAGACATAAATTATGCTTTTACACTGGACTGTTCCAGCTCTACTCAGTTTTACTTGACTCTGTTTGGTTCCAAACGCGTTCTTTTCCATTGCAAGTCATTACCCCCTCGATGTGAGTACAACCGTCACATCAATGGTGGCGTGAAACTACCATGATGTTTTTTTATGTGACTCAAACACATAAACAATGTAGGACATGGAGATGTTGAACTAGCTGTTCAGTTCGTGGCTTTCTGAGAAAAGTGAGGCGGACCACAACACTTATCATCCAGTTCTTTGTGGATATTCTCACAAAACACGAAACAGAAAACATCTGGACTTCACTGAAGGACCAGTGTATTTGTAGCACATCAGCCATGTTAAATGAGCTTGAGATGAAGATTGAAGTACTGTATTGCAGATCGTACATTGACGTCCCTTTCTATAGTGACCAATCAAAGGTGGCATTCTGTAGACGTCTGTTTTACGTTGTTTTAGTGTGGAACCTTAGGTATTATTGCCAATGGAAACAAAAATGGAGAGTTGAGTCAAGTTGTGCTGGAACTGTGTGGAAAAGGAGCAGTAGATCCCTGAAGCTGTGTCCTTGTGTGTAATGCCCACAGCATATTGGTATGGTGCCAATATGCTGTGGCTGTGGCTTTGACATCTCTTTGTTTGAAGAACATAGTATTAAATGTATTCATTTGTTTTTCCCGGACTAGATTATTCCAGCCAGTACAGTATGGGACAAAACCAGAAGGCCGGCTTGCTACCATCACAAGTGGAGGTGCAGGTCAGAATCCTCCCGTGAGCTCTGCTGCCACAAGCACCTCTGTGTCCACCACCAGCCAGTCAGCCCAGAGCCGGGGAAAGTCCCCCGTCACCACAGCCACTTCTCCTGCCACCTCTCATGGTAAGATCAGCACGAGGAGAGAATACAGATGGATTCCTGATGTCATCCAGCACTAAATATGAAACAAGTCATAGCTTATATATGTTATAAAGTGCATTGTTGCATGATCAGAACACTGTTAATTTATATTTGGCAGATTTAAATAAGTATTTGGGACCTACTCTGTTTCTTTACCTTGTGTAGATGAACACTGATGCAAACTGATGTACAATGTACATACCCTAGTGGCCGATATCTCTGGTCTCAGGATTTATTTTAACCTGTTGATTAAGACTACTAAAATATTTCTGTACATTTGAGTTCAAATTCACAGAACACAGCAGTGAGTTGCTCACAAACTCTGTACTAAATAGTGTTGAACTTAAGCATCATTTCCTCCCCCGGACAATCCCAAATGAACCTCATTGACACTGACAGTCACAGTAAAGCTGGATTCCTGTTATCATATATGTTCGCTGCAGTCCTTGGAGCGTCCCCTCAACGATACAGCTGTCCTAAAGGTCATTTGTGAGCAGAAAGTGGGATTCGTTCAGAGTGACGCAGAAGTAATAACACTCATGATGTAGACGCTCGCCTAGGCTATGGCAACGCACACACATGCATCCAGCTTCTCAGGCTAGTGTGCGGGAGCAGTGAAGAAGAGTTTCTTATTGAAGGACACTTTGACACAGTCGCCTACACACAAGAACTTTCCAATTAGTGTCTGTGTCTGCTATTGCTGAATGTGTGTAGAGAAGACATGAACTGGCAACATGAAACGGATCGTACTGATGCTTCTACAAAATACTGGGTTAGCTCTAACGTGTAGCCCCGTACCCCCATTGCCTTGTACTTTACAGCGGTTGGAACAGCTACTCAGAGAGCCCAGACATCCTCTCCTGTCAGCAGCGGCATCAACACTGCCGCGTCCTCTGGGACCAGTGGACCTGGGCAGCATGTGCTGGGGGCTGCTTCGCTGGCTTTGGGTCAGACCTTAACTGGCACAGTTGTGGGATCTGTTGCTCCCGTTAGCCAGCCTGGCATAGCACATGTCCCGAGGCCAGCGCTGGCCCCCAGCCATGCCATCCAGCCCAGTTTACTGTCCCAGAGGCTGGTTCTTACATCCCAGGCCCAGGCACGTTTGCCTAGTAAGTGGCCTCCACTCCCCACCCCCCTTTTCTCTCAGCATTCTCCCTCCACCTCTGGCACAACAAGTGCAGGCTGCTCAGACCGAGGCCTTTACTTGGGGCACTGCTGATATGTGTTCTGACTTGATCCTCAGGAGTAAATCTAATCCACTAATTGATCATGATAAATGCTGCTTTTCCATTACACCGTTCAGCTGCTACTCATCTCCACTCAGTTGTGGTACCGCGCGTGTTCCATTACAATTCAATACTTCCATTCAGTAGATGTGAGTGACATCGTATTCACAGCACAAACAACGGAAGACATGATGTACTTGTATTTTATTTATACTTCATTTAATGCCAATTCTTTTATACATTGACGAGGAGAAGAGGAATAAAATAACGTGGTTGGTTCTTGTGTTGACTAACGCGATTGTAACCCTACATGTCACTATCGTCTCAGCTAGCTTGGAACCTCAACATAGCAGGGACCAAAAAGAGCAGCATGTCCCAGGTACTACTAATTAAGTCAAGCCAAGAACTGGAACTGTATACTGGAAAAGCGACAAAATAGCAGTAGCACATGGGTGGTTTCTCAAATTCATTTCCATGTTTCAGTAAGCACATGAGTCAACTCCCAGCCCAGAACGTGTCCCCTCAAAATCAGATCTGTAGCCATATCAGCAGCATCTCCAGCGCCTCAACATCCCCAGCATCTCTCTACCAACTTGCATGTCCACTATGAACAACCCGGCTGTTTCACCACACGTCACATCCTCCCTCCTCCTCTTTGAAGACTTTTTTTTCTGCTCGGTTTACTAATATTCTTTTTGTCTCTTGCATCAGCCCAGCTGCAGGAAGAAATCCCAAAGCTTTGGTTGTTTCATTTTATGTTTGTTTTTATTGTTGTTTACAATGTCCAGTGTCACTTTAGTGCATGTTGAAATGGTCTCAGATGTTGCCAGCACCTTTCTGCCTCAAATGAGAACAGAGAAACCTTTGCAGTAAAAACACATTTATCGTGTATTGGGTGAATTTAGATCTTTTGGTCACGTCAATGTTTGGTTTCTATTAAAATATATGTTGCCTTGGAATCATAATGTTGAACTGGTTGGTAAATTTAATAAGTGGCACTGCCAGAAAAAAAAACAGCATTGCGAAGAGCTAACTTAAGAGGTTATTATTTTAAGAAGGCGATGATCTGCCAACATGATTATTGCCGGTCACAATTAGTTTACTGTTGTGTTGTAAAGCAGGCCCATCTTGCACTCATTGATATTATAATGAATACCAAACCTTAATGTCAATGCTAAATTGAGAGCCTGAAAAAGGCGTCCATTGACAGGCTAAAACCATCAAATCGATTGCCTGGTGAGCATAGTGTGACGCCTCAGTAAGTCTGACTGTGCACTGTGTGTTTCAGGTTCTCTGTCTCACCCGAGGGCTGCTCTCATAGCCGTTTTCTTTCCCCTGCAGGATTTATGTAAAAAAAGAGCTGCTATGGTTTTGTTGTGGAGGGCAACTGCGCTCGTTCCACTGATTAACCCACCTTGGTTCTGCATGTCCAGTCTCTTTTACACCCATTAACTAACGGATGCAGAGCACAGATTTGACAGAACTGCTGTTCTAATGACGTTTCTTCTTTATTTTTCTTTGAAGGTGGAGATGTTGTGAAGATTGCCCAGCTGGCCAACATAGCGGGCAGTCAGAATCGAATCTCCCAGCCAGAGACCCCTGTCACGCTGCAGTTTCAGGGCAACAAGTTCACGCTGTCGCCCAGTCAGCTCCGCCAGCTCACCACGGGACAGCCTTTGCAGCTCCAAGGTACACTCGGTAATGTACATCCCATTGTCATACGTCATTGATTTAATTGTTTGGCTTTTAGCTGTCTGGTGCCGATAAATAATGCATCATGTGATGTAATTATTGTCACACATTGCCAGCATGAATCATGTCATCCTTCCTGTTACATTAAATCATCTTCTTTATTTGAAATGTGTCGTGACTGATCAGGGGTCTCCTGAACACGTAATGACTTCTTTGTATTTTCGCATAAAGTGACACAAATCAAACAAAAGATTTTTAAATTGTCATATGTTTTATTGCAGTTTATTAGTAAATGATACAAATCTGTTCAGCACATACAACACAGGGGTTTTACTAACCCTGTTTGTGGAACAATCAGGTGTTTTCCATTCAGTCATTGATATGGTTCAAGGTCATAGGCATCCATTTTTATGTTTTATTCATGTTCATTAGATCTTCTCCATCATGCATCTAACCTTACCCATTGGTATTTTGGCAAATGATGTTTTATCTTGTGACTTCTGGCAAACAGTATCATATAAAACTCACTCTAGTCATATCAGGTTTTAATGGGAAAAACAAAATCCAAATTGCTTCTTATAATATCCTAGGTCTAGAAAGGAATGTGGAGTACCCTGATTGTAACTGTACCTTTTTTTAATCTATACAGAGTGGTTCTATGAATAAATACAGACTGAAACAAAAACTATCTTTTAAGTTTTCCTTGTACCAGCAGAGCCACCTCCGGGTTGCTAAGCTACGATCATCTAATATGAATGAGGAAAAAAGAAGCTTACAGTTAAATACATGTTTTGCTTTCTTAGATGTCTCACGTTGTGCATGGATTGGGTCAGCTGACTATTTGTTGCTGCTGTGTTGTGGTTGTAGGAAACATCCTACAGATCGTGTCGGCTCCAGGGCAGCAGCTCATCCGGCCCCAGGGACCCATGGTGATGCAAACAATGCAACAAGCCGTACCTACATCCAACGCCGCAGCCGCAGCCGCAGCCTCAGCCGGTACACCTGCTCTGCCAATGCCCCAGCAAGGTGTCTCATCTCATCCATGTATCACGACCCTCTGTACAGAAGGTGGAACCGTAGACTTCATAGAGGTTTACCACTGGCTGATGGAATGTCTCCTGTGTTTGTACGTTTGCTTTTCAGCCCTCGGTGTGATGACGAATACGACTGCAGCAGCAGCTGCCAGCAAGCTCACTGCTGCAGCTCATACAACTCCACAGGTTGGTCCATGAATCCTACTCTACAACGTCTCAAACTGTGTAACAAGCATCACACACGTCAATAAGTATTATTAGTAGTAGTTAATTTGGCCTTGTTTTGTCAACTTTAAAAAAAAAAGGAATAATACAGGCTAATTATATATGTGTGTATATTTCTATAAAAAAGTAATTGTATTTACAAAACAACTTTTTAAACACATACTGATCCTTTTCTTGACAATAATCATAACACCAACATCTGACAACCCTTTCTCTGCATCATCTGTGATACCATTGTATTATGGTTTACTGTCCGTATTATGTTCAGGAGACCTCGGAAGAGAAGACTCAGCAGATGAAGCAGCGTTTGAGTCGCCTCTTTCAAGCGAACGAGCGGCGCTGCAGTCGCAGAGTGTTGTACGGCTCGGACCTCCTTCAGGCGTGTACCGTGAGCTTGGGGTCTGGGCATACTGCCCTGAGTGCTGGAGGATGGAGGTGGGTGGGCAGAGAGAGCTGCCTTAGGGCCCAGAGAACCTGCGTGGCAACAACCTCTGCGCTGCAGTCGGCTCAGCTCTCCGTGGAGGATCGGCTGGAGGCCGTCAAAGGGATTTTCAGGAGGTACGTTAGCTCAATAAAGGACCGTAACATTACAGTCACAGCATTTTTACAGGATTTTTTAAAATCTAATTACAAGGAATCCTTTCATCCCCACCTGTTAAACAAGAGTTTTTAATTTAATATCGTCCAATCGGTTTTATTGGGATAGTGTCATAATAAGAATCATGACACTTGACATATGATCTGTTTTGATGTAAAACCCAACACTCAATGAGCAGGCAAGGAAATACTATGTCTGTCGCCATTAAGTATGTACAATCAGTTGACATGGAGAGGTCTTTGCTGGCATTACAAAACAAATATGCGCTATATCACCTTCCAGGCTCATGTGTGTGGTTCCGGCAGCTGTAGCCCCGCCTCCTCTCATGTATGCAGCCAATCCCCCGGTCCCCTACAGCCTGGAACAGAAGTCTGACCGCCGGCGGCTGCAGGAGGCCTCTGCTCCCCACAGTGCCGACATACACCACTTAGTGACCAGGCAACTCTTCCACTTTCCTGATCTGCAGTTGATGCAGATGGACTCAGGTTAGCCCACAACTGTGTGTTTAATGTGGCATTTAGCAGCAACAGGCGAAAAGGGTCTCTGTCTGATTCATATTTGTTTCAGGTGTCAGCTCTGAGCTCATCATCATTTGTCATGAGACAAACAAAGATATGGTTCTCTTCTCTCCAGGTAAACTGGAAGCTCTTGCCATTCTGCTGCAGAAGCTCAGGTCCGAGAAGCGTCGGGTCCTCATCTTCTCTCAGATGATGAAAATGCTTGACATCCTGGAGGCCTTCCTCGATTACAGACAACTCACTTATGTGCGGGTGGATGAAAGCTTCACTCCAGAAGAGAGACAGGTGAGTTAGTGAGAACCATCGATCACAGAATGACAGTCACGACAGCCGGTTCAGCCTGTTTAGGGAAATACATGAATTTATATCAATACAATACATCATAAGCCTACGTAAGAACCAAGTTTGTTTTGTTTGCAAACCTTGTGTCAGAGCTCGGGACAAACACACGTGAATACACGTCATTTGATCGATGTCAGGAGCGTCGTGCTGCCTCCCTGTCTAACACCAGAACCTCCCTGTGTCAGTGCAGAGTTCTGGCTCAACAAGGGGACAAATCAACCTGCTCTTTTCCCTCCCTGCTGGAGTCTGTTCCTGCCAGGGCCTGAAGCAGCAGACATCACTGTGTTTTGAAAGTGTTTCCAACTAGTTTGTGTTTTCTGACAGGAAAAACAATTATGTCTGATTATCAAGAGCATTTTTATTTGACCAGTTTTTCTTTTGCAGTGAAAATGAAAGGGAAAAGACATCTTTGTCCCACTCATGTTCATGTTCTCGGGCTCTGTCTCCCTGCAGGAAAACATCAAGAGCTTTAATAGGAACAGGCAGATCTTCTGTAGCATCCTGACCAACCGCTGCTGCTCCGCAGTGGGAACTGTGTTTGATGCAGACACCATCGTCTTCTACGACACCGACCTAAACCCCAGCATGGACGCACGGACGCAGGAGTGGTGCGATAAAATCGGCCGCTCCAAGGATATACACATTTACAGGTGATACTATTGATAGGAGACCACCGGTTCCAGCTCTGCTGTCTACGTGCTGATGGACATGCTGGTATTTACTGTATTCACCTCACGGATCAATCTGTTGGCCAGGTTGGAGAGTGGGAACTCGATTGAGGAGAAACTGTTGAAGAACGGCACCAAGGACCTGATCAGGGAGGTGGCTGCACAGGGCACCGATTACACTCTCGCTTTCCTCACTCAGGTGAGATGAGTGTAGACCGTTCTGTCCACTAATCCCTGACTAAGAGTTTTTTATTTATAAAAGCCCAGACAATAGCAGTATCTGAATCAGACATACTTTATTTATTCCAGAGGGAAATTTCTCCAGTCAAGTTACAAGATCCAAACTTAACAAAGAACATTTGATAAAATGTTCAGTGTATAAACTGTAGTAACTGCATCCAGATATGACGCCTCAGAATGTCCTCAAAGAAAAGTATGAATGAAACATACTTCTGCATATGTGAATAAAGAATAAGATACAGACGTGTAATTAAGTTTCTGGAGACGGTACACGTCAGGCTGTGCTGTACCCGACACCGTACGCCTCATGTTGACGCTGACCCTGCTCGGTAGTCTGTCAGTTTGATGCAGGAGTGTTCATCATCAGGCTTCAAACAGCTCTTAAACACATTTTAATCAATCTGATCCTCAACTCCTCATCCACTACATCTGCACTTTGAAAGAGTTTGTTATTAACACTGCTGTTAACACTGCACCTCCTCTTGTGTACCTTACCATTCCAGCGGACAATCCGTGACTTGTTTGAGGTGGAGGCTGGCTC
>JBBMJM010000021.1:4310493-4325125 GCA_037832705.1 Centriscus cristatus | reverse complement strand
TGGATTCCACCTGTTCAGTCCTGTTCAGACGTTTGGTCTGGACTGGCGTGTGTGTGTGTGTGTGTGTGTGTGTGTGTCAGACGCTCTCATAGGTGGTGATTAGTTTGCAAAGCCGTTGACTGAGTTAAAGTTTGCCATCGTAATCTTCTCTGATAGTTGACTGCATGATAACCCGTTTGTTTGTCATCATGTCTCCAATTCAGATTGTTGCATCTGTGACTTCATTCAGAATCTTTTTCTTTCCTCCACCCACACCAACAGCTAATGTGCAGAAGCCCCTTAATCTCTCCTCTAAACCTTCAAACTCTGAGGAAATGGCCTGATACATTTGCACCAGTGTATTGTCGATTACCGTAATTACGCTGCTACTTGCGCTGTCAGAAACCACCAGCGTGTTCTGAAAGCTGTGTTGCACTCAGTCCCCCTACCTGTAGTGAAGAAGGAGCCAGGAAAAGGAGAAAGTATCCAACGGTTCCTGAACGTTGAAGTTGCACTGCACACCCAATTAGCCATTACGGTAATGCTTGTTAAATGCTTATTGTTAAAAGTGGGCTAGCGTGACGGTATCACCAGCGATACCCCCGGGTCAAGGGGTAATGTTCAAACATAGATTTGGCACCGCTGCTGATCCCAGTCAGAGCTCAGAACTGTATCACTACAGCGTTGTTGTTCGAGCGGTGGTGACTCTGAAAGCAGTGTTTATGTGTGTCTGGCCGAGAGATTAATCGTGTGGATGTGATGATCTGTGGTGTGTTTGTGTCCCTTCAGAGCTGGAAAACAACGAGAGGTGGTTACTGAGCCTGCTGCAGGGATTAAGTAGGTTCCTTTGTATTTACCACCACCCCTCTCCCACAGCGCAGGGCCAACAGCCCTCGTGTTGGATGTAGTGTATGATTTAACAGTAAGCATCAGACGTGGGCTGATGCCGGTGTCATTGAGGTGGTACCACCCGGGCGGGGGGGTGGCATGTGTCCCGAGATCACAGATGACCGTGATGGTTTTCATGTTGTGAACAGCTGTTAGCTCCGTTTGACAGCATCCTCACCTCACTGCTGTTTAACGGCGGGCTCTGCTTCCCTTCTGACGTCATCGTGTTTGTTTGTTGTTCCAGAAAAGCCGCGGGCTTTCTCTCCACACGGCGACGTCAAGAAGCAGCAACTGGGCCCCGACGACCTCAGGTCTTCTAATTTGGGCCGGCAAGTTCTGTCGTCTTACCCCATGTCTCGTGGGGACATGGCGAAGATCAGTCATGACCAGCACCTGCTCCACTTCAACTGTGAGTCAGGCACAACTTTCACACCGCAAGTCGAACAGGGGAGGTGTAGTTTTCAACCTGGGATATGCTTAATTTTTATAAATAGCTCTCAGATAGCAAAGTTTGTTCTGACGGCCCTAAGAACCACTGTCGTATGCTTTCAGTCACATCATGTCTTCTCATTCCAGCATTCCAACAAGCAGGCCACCCTGCACTTGCGAGTCTGCCAGTGGACGGCAGCAGTCGGCAGGCAGCAGTGAGGCCGCTCATGATGCCAGAGCCGCCTCCTCTTATCTCCTCAGCCAAACCAGGAGGTTCCATCACGCAGGTAGGGTGGCCACTCGACACATAGTTGAGGCTAAATGGGATTTGTGAGGAACTCTGGACCTCTACCTCCTTCCTCAGGGAACGCCAGTGCAGTTGCACAGCCCAGCTCACGGCTTGGACCATGGCAAGATGCCGCCGACACAGATGGGCTTGTCCTGGATGGATCAGAGGAAAGTTGGTGAGTAAATCGGCTTCACGCGCAGTCCCTGGGCTGACCTCCGTTCCTCTGAGCGGTGCGTTCATTCTTGTCTGTCCGTGTCTGTGCAGGAGGTTTGTACCCTGCGGTCAAGCAGGAGCAGTTATCCCCTCGTACCTCATCCTCTCAAGCTGATAATCCGTCAGCCCAGGTGGCGACTCATGACAGCGCTGCTGGAAGAGGTGGGTGACGGCTTCTCTGCTTTCTAATTCACAAACCAGAAACACGAGCTCACTATTGTAAATGGGCCCAGATGTATTTTTGTCTGAACACCACAGCTGCAGTGACAAGCTCACCTACCTTCACATGTAAGCGTTCAGAATGTCTTCATACAAACATTAGCATCAAGAAGTACATAGGAGTCGACCTTCCGTGAGTTTGTCTGGTAGTTTTCAGTCTAGTTCCTGTCCTGTGTCTGATGGTATCACTCGTGTGAGCAGAGACATTTGAATTCTACGGAACTTAGAGTGGAGAAGTTTCTTTATGACTCATATTTCAAATCACCGTTCCTGGCACGTAACATAAGATAATCTCTGCTGAAATGCCATGTGATGATAGTCACGGGTGGATGATAGTTTGGGAAATGGTTTGGTCTCGGTTTAGACTCGGTCCCGCCCCCTCAAGTTCATGTCTGCTGTTCCAGCAGCAGGAAATAAACTTGTTCTTGTTGTTGACTTGTTGTTTGATCTCCCACATCTCAGTGGTGCCTACATCATTTGTATGTTGTTTGCAGCTTCCATTCCGGCTGTTCAGGGTGGTAGCATCACTAAAGGCCTCCCAGGGACCAGAATGCATCCGGATTCGTCAGTCTCCTACCGTGGAGGCTCCATCACTCAGGTGACATGAATGTCCCATTAACATGTCAACATGTGGAATATGTCTTTGTATAAGTGCAAACTTTGAGCAATAACTGTTGACATAATAATATTAAAATCATGTAATTATATTCTAGACACATGTTTTTTTTAAGATGGAAATATCTATAATGTGAAAACTAATGAATGTTCCTGCGACCTTTTTCTTCTTAAAGTTGCAGTTGGTAGTTTGGAAAAATTCACCTTTTGTCTTATTTGCCAAAACAGACAGTTGTAGATGAGGACGATCTTCTTCTCAGGTTCCACCTACAGCCTGAAAAGAAATGCACAATTAGCAACCACCTAACAAATAGGTTTTGGATGTAATCACGTTATGATCATTCTGGTCCAGATAATCTGGACTTATTGTTTCAATTCTAGTGGAAAGGAGCAGCAGGTTAATATGTCGGGAATGTAATGGCTTCATGAAACACTTGGATAGAAATATATTGTAAATTATAGAAATTATTTTTTTGTTTATCATATTTTCTTGTTACCACTAGTTCTGCTGGTATATCTGTATTTTTTTTTCTTTGCCAGCTGCTTTTTACAGCCACTTTTTAAAGCAGCAGCCTCTGTGTTACTTAGCTACGACCTCCATACATAAGATGAAAGCGACCGCATTAGACCTGCAGGCAGGTCGTAAGCCAGCCAGGCTAAGTGCTGTTCCCTGCTGCTGTGACATAATCACACCTCTGAGTGGCCCATGTCGCCGGGGCAACAGGTGCTGGCTGTCCTGCTTCTGTTCCCTTCTTTGTTTGTGTGTTGGCACCACCTTCATCGTTCATTTGCCTGCCACAAGATCTCATGCAGCTCGCATCCAAGAGTAACTGAGGCTTGTGTGGGCTGTGGCCCTCAATGGTAGATTAGTAAGAAGAAAAGACATGATTCACTATCAGTTCGCTTTGCTTCTGAAAAAGCAGATGAGAATCGGAATCTGGTTTTATGTCCAAGTATGCGCACACAGAAGAGGAATTATCCTCAGTGCTGGGGCGCATTCAACTTGAACAAAGAATAAAAATCAGTTCGAAGGAAGGGAAAAAGTGTCAAAGTGAGATGTGTGCAGGTTTCATCTCTCCCCCGGTCGCCACAGGGGACCCCGGCTGACGTGCTCTACAAGGGAACCATCACCCGTCTGATCACAGAGGACAGCGCCAGCCGAGCCGAGCGTGAGCGCGATGAAGCGCTGTCTAAAGGTCACGTGGTCTACGAAGGAATAAGTGGGCACATCCTCACATACGACCGTGAGTACTTCACACAAATCCCCAGACTTCTTTCCCCACTGAGTTAGTAGTGTTCTATGCCCCTTTCCACAGTTCCAGCGTGTCTCGACTGGGCTGTCTTTGCCTTTCCGTCAGGGATAGAACCTGGTACCTAGTACTGCTCTGGTTCTAAGTGAGCTGAGCTGATACTAACAGCAGCCTCTGAAGAGAGAGAGGGGCTACCGTCATCACATAGTCCTTTATTCCTCCTCTCACGCTTATCGGACTTGGCTGATACACTAAAACACGCTGTGGTCAATGAAGTCCAGACTTTTGTGTGCTTGGTGAGAACTGGACGCACAGACCCACAGTGGGAGCAGAGTGTGCTCTCTCTCTCTCTCTCTCTGTCCTACATTGTTTCTTTCTTTGTGTCCAATATCAAACTACGACGTGCTGACGTGTGGGAAAAGGACGTTTCTGGAACGGAGCTGAGTAGATCTGGAACCGTGAAGTGGAAAAGCCACTTAAAACGCAGTGATGTCCTCTGTCCATCTTTGATTGTTCGTCTTCTGCCGACCTCATAGGCCCGAAGGAGGAGGGCCGGGGACCTGGTCAGCCCGCGGAGCTTCTTGGCCTGAAGCGTCCTTATGATGTCATGGAGGGAGGCATCTCCAGAGGACTGCCGATGAGGGATTCCCTGTCCGCCGCCAACTGTGAAGGTCAGCGACAGGTTCCTGGATGAAATTTATAGCTGCCTTCTAATTTATTTCCGTCCAAAGCTCACAGAACACTTTTCCCACCTCATCAGGTCTTATTGTTCGGGCCTTACCTCATGACAGGGACAGTCCTCACCACCCATCCTACAAAGATGCCCACCACATCCGCGGGTCCATCTCACAAGGTGAGAAAGGACATGAAAGGAGATACAAAAAAACCCTATAAACTGGAATCATGATTATTATATAACATTACATTTCATTACCAGCTCTGAAAAGTAACATACAACAGTGAAATCTTAACGGGCTTTACAACAGAAGAGATGATGAAAACTTATAAGTATCTCAAGTTCAAAGTTAACGTTCAATCTTTTGCCTGAATGCTAAGTGTATACTAATATAATCTAATATAGCTACAAAAAAAATCAGACGTGGTAAGTGCTCGTTCAAGATCGCTCCATTAAAGAAACAGCTTGTGCTGGTTGAACTGAAGCCACCTGCTGCCGGGGCTCTCTCTCTCATATCCATCCTAAATGTACTACATCAGTCGGGGCTGACGAGGCTCCGCCCACAGCATCTGCTGGGTTTCATCCAAGCAGAGGCTTTGTGTGTCTCCTGTGTGTTTCCTGCTTTGAAATGTCCGTGTGATTGAAGGTATACCTCGACATCTGGACTCCCAGGACGGCTACCTGAGGAGGGAGGCCAAGCAGATGAAGAGAGAGAGCTCTCCGCCCCGTGGGCCCGGGTCTCTTCCAGACACCATGAAGGGCAGAGACGCCATGGTGCCCACGGTGAAGGAGGCCGGGCGCTCCATCCACCTGATTCCCAGGGAGGAGCTCAGGCAGCCTGCTAAGGACGGGATCATTACACCGGTACACAAAGGACAACCGTGTTCACCTTTTCATGTTTATATCACATCACATGGCATCTACGCTCAGACAGAATGATAAAAACTGGCACAGCCAGGTGTGTAGTGTCACTTCCCCTGATAGCTCTTCAGAGAACTGATCTCGTTGTGGTCAGTGACAGTTGGGGAACTGTCCGTGACTGACGGGCTGAAGGCTCTTTGTCAGACTCTTTGGCGGTGTGACTCCACCAGGACTCAGATGACATCTCCCTGTTGCTGCCAGCAGTACCTGCTGATAGCATCAGCAACATGCCAGCTCCCTGAAAACTACACAAACTACAAAAACTTCACCCGTCCAGTTTACCATAGGTTGTAATGTAAAGGCAGCCTATTATTCATCAATATTAATGTGTGTCATTAAATTCCCAAAACTGACTGAGACGATGCTGCTACCACGTCCTCTAACGGGACACTGACTGAATCCCTCCTCTTCTGTGACCCCATGAAAAGGAAACACTTCACTACTAGCTTCACTGTGCATGGTGTAGATGCCGCCCCCCCTTATTCTCTACCGACACCTGCCGTAACGAATTCCTGGAATGCCTCTCTTTAGGGAACACCAATGAAGCAGGAGGCCACTGGATCAGGGAAGCGCCACGATGTCCGCTCCATCATTGCCAGTTCGCCGCGCTCCTACCACAACGCAGCCTCCCACCTGGACATGCGCTCTGAGCGGTCCCGTTACGAAGAGGCCCCCAAAGGACGCCCCAGTGCTGTTGTCAGCACAGCCAGCCCCATCGCACGCTTGTCTCCCCTCACGCTGGGGTCCGAGCAGGGCGGCAAGGCCCACCACAGCCCGGTGGGCTACGATGACAAAGGAGCCTTAAGAAGTGCGTATCCTGTGCCCCCACACCGAAGCTCCCCTCTGTCCAGGGAGGCCAGCCAAAGGCAGCACGATGGTGACTACATCTCATACGATGGCTTTGATGGACAGACACAAACACGTGTAGGGACACAGATGCAGAGGATGTCGTGAACATTACATACAAGTTCATCTTGTTGGCACATTTGTTTTGGTTCTCCAGGTTCCAGCAAGAAAGAGCCCCAGGAACGTAAAGCCACGCCGACCCCCAGGGAAATGAGTGCCACCAAGTCCCCTCTCCCAGGGGTGACTGACCAGCAGACCTACGAGCGTCTGCTGCAGGGGCTCGGAGCTGCAGATGTTTACCGTCAAATCCCGTTAGCCTTCGACCCTGCAACGCTGCCCCGCGGCATCCCCATCGACCCAGGTCAGCAGCGCCCACGTTCACCTGGGCAGAGATGCTGATTATGTTCACTTTCCCCACTGATCTTGTCACAAGAAAGAAAACAAACATGTGATCATGTGTTAGGATTCTTGAGTTTCTGACCTCTGTCTATTTCCAGTTGGAAGCAGCTGAGAATGAAGCTCATTAGCTATGAAATACCATATAATGACAAGGATCTCATTCATCATGTGAACGTTTTGACTTTCTCTGCACACAGCCTACTACTTACCTCGCCATCTAGCCCCCAACCCAGCGTACTCTCACCCCTATCCCTACCTCATCCGCGGCTTTCCGGACACTGCGGCCTTGGAGAACCGCCAGACGCTTCTCAACGACTACATCACCTCCCAGCAGATGCACCAGTGGCCTGCAGCAGCCGCCATGGCAGCGCAGCGCTCAGACATGCTGAGGGTCCATACGCCACGAGAGCAGCCTCTTACACTCCCCTACTCAGCAGCCCCTCGTGGTAAGACCGGTGCCACACAACCGCCGTCCACTTGACATCTGTGTTGTTCTGCAGTGAATAATGAAATTGGCTAGAAAATAATGGAACAATGAAAGAATAACACGTGTACACACACTGAGACTGAATGTTCTCCACATTTGCGAGACGAAAGCCTTTCTGAATCGATTGTCTCCAGTTGCAGTTTTGTGTATTTTCTGAGTTAGTTACTGCTGATCCCCTGATGATGATTCATTCTCCTCAACCTCTGCACTCCGGGTTTTCCTCACCCCTCTGTTGTCTCTGTCCTCTAGGAATCATCGATCTTTCTCAGGTGCCACACTTACCTGTCCTGGTCCCTCCCTCTGCAGGGGCAGCCAGCTCCCCAATGGACCGCATCACCTACATCCCAGGGGGAAGCAGCACCTTCCCCGGCCGGCCTTATACCACCTCCCCCATCTCACCAGGTACACGTCCACACAGACAAAAGAAAACGTCTTTGCACCTCGATTGTTTTTCATTCTCTTTTCTTTCTCTTCTCAGTTGGCTCCTCGCACATCAACAAGATGCAGGGCGTGTCGTCGTCGTCAGAGCGTGAGCGAGACCGAGACCGAGAACGGGAGAGGGAGAGGGACCGCGAGAGGGAGAGGGACCGCGAGAGGGACAGGGAGCGGGAGAGAGAGAGGGAGCGCGAGCGGGACCGCGAGCGAGACCGTGAGCGGGACCGCGAGCGAGAACGCGACAGGGACAGAGACCGAGACAGAGAGAAAGGCGGCTCTCTGGGGAACGTGGAGCACGCCCCCATTTGGCGACCAGGTGGGGAGCAGCTGATGTTCTTTCATTGTCATCCCAGCGTTTCTAGTGAAGTCATGAGTTGAACGAGTGTGTTTGTGCTGCAGGCACAGAGCACAGCTTGTCGAGCAGCAGCACCATGAGACCCTCGTCCCAGCCGTACGTTCACCAGCATTCGCCAGCGTCCCCTCGCACCCAGGAGAATGTGCAGCAGAGGCCCAGCGTCCTGCACAACACCGGGAGCAAGAGTCTCTCTGTGGAACACTCGGGCGCCTCCGTTTTACGGTGAACGTCTATTTCTCACCAGCGGTGACACCAAATCTCAGAGGTCACGTTTACTAAGCGTGTGTTGCTGTCCTCTCCAGGTCCGTGCCCTCTGGGGCAACTCGTTACCATGGTTACCCTGGGCACCTTCAAAGGACAGGCGTGCCCCCTGAAGCTTACGCACCTGCCATGGATTCGAGCATCGCCAAAGAGCAGAGTCGTGACGGAGGCAAAAACAGAGGTCTGCCCAAGCATGTCCAGGACCAGCTCGGCCCCCCCGGCAAATCGGACCCCAAGCTGTCCAGTCCCAGTCAGGCAGGAATATACCCAGGTTCCTATGCCTCGGCTTCAGGCCGGCCGCAGCATCTGCTGCAGGAACCCCCCCCCGGCCGCGGAGAAAGTAGTACACCTAGTAGGGAAAACACTCAAATCAAACAGATGTCCATTCAGGAACAACAGCTCCGAGCACTCGGTAAGACCACCATGACTGCGGCCAACTTCATAAACGCGATTATAATGCGTCAAATTTCTTGTGAAACGGGGAAACCAGAGACGGGCTCGCTTGTTGGCAGCAGCACCACTGATGGTAAGATGCTGTGGATCCCAGGGTCCCCCTCATCCCCCCAGACCCTCCTCCGTCAGTCTCTGGCCTTTTTGCACGCTGTGGTGGTTGGCATTCTTTGAATCAACTTTTTTTTACTGCTCACTTTTTGCTTTTGTATATTTTCTGCAAAGACCACTGCAGGTTTCCACTGGGAACCTCGTGCTTGTTCAGTTTGAACCCGACCGGCTTCGACTCTGTGTGAACATGCAGTTGAGGAGGATTGATGAGCTGTGATTGGCTGGTTTGACGAGCATCACCCTGCGATGTCCTTTCAGGTTTCACCTGAAGATCATAAACGCTGGTGGAACAATTTTTAAATTGTTTTCATAGAGGATGCGACCTGAATGTGACCCCCCCCTCCCTCCCCAACAGAACATAAGTTTGGATCCAGAGTCGCATGAGATCGTTTGTCGTCAGACGCTTTGACCTGTGTGACCTCCCACAGAGGTCACACAGGGACCCCACAGCCACTGCGCAGCGCACCCGCGTCCTGTGTGGGCCCGGGGTGATGCACTTGCAGCAAACGACCACATCTCCCAAACAGGGCTATAGGAAATAGATCGTTGATCCCACAAACCAAAAACATCCTTTGAAACGTCTCCGCCCACACAGACTCCCTCAGGTCCCACGTAGGAGTGTTTGAGGCGGGGTCCGACTCTCTGCATGTTCCTATGTAATCAATGCTGATCTTCAAACACACCAAATGCTCAGAACATTGCTCTTGATCAATCCTCTGGATGTGTGTCCATCGTTCGCAATGTGATTCTTGTTTTTTTGTGTTTTTTTTTCTGCTTCATGAGCACAATGTCACATCTGTATTGATGCCGAGCCTGTGAGGCAGGTGACTGCTGCATGTCCTCGGGGCGCCTGTGTGGAGAGACGTCAGAGACGAGTGTAGAATGCACATAGGTGTCATCATGCACTCACAAATACGTCGCCAGGAGCACAGAGAGAAACACAGGCTATTAGAAGTCGTTTGAATGGACCCACGGTCCCTTCGGACATGTCTCGCTGATGAAAGCGTCCCCGTGAGGACGTGGTTGCAATCAACCCTTGTTCAGCTACTGTCGAGGGAAAACACTGGTGTGTGCTTCACACACAAAGCTTCAAAGATGAACTTTTCCTCTCCGAAATAGGTAATAGCTGTAATTCTAAGGAGAAGTCTAGCTCCAAGGGTTCAGATCCTTCCCGTGCAGTGTCCCTCTTCTCATCCAGTACAAGAAGAGCAGAGTGGGTGTACAGGCAATGTTCTCCAAATACTGAAGGCGCTTGTCTCGATCTCATGCATTTAGAAACCGTCAGGACAAGGTGACAGTCCTCTCTGAAATCACCTGTCCTCTGCTACGTTCTTCTGCTCTGGCTGGACAAACAGTTCTCACTCTCATTTCGTCTCACAGCTCAGCAGAAGATCGAGCCACACGGTCTGTACCGCCCCCCCTCTGAGGAGAGGCTGTCACCAGGCCAGCAGCCCCCATCCCCGTGTGTGAAAGGCAGCCAGAGGGTGGTCACCCTGGCTCAGCACATCAGCGTAAGTCCACCTCATGACACCCAAACTGCCGGAGAGGGTCGTGGTTCTGGAGTCATAGGATCTGTCCTGCACTTTTCATGGCCCCGTGCCTCAAACACACCGTGCGATTCCCTCACAGCTTCTGCTACAACCGTCACACCACCACGTCTCTGCTTGACTCACAAGGACTTCATGGTGTGTGGCTGAGCAGATCTCAGATAGTGACGTTTGACCGCCCCCAGCAGTGTAATGTGACCACGTAGAGTGGACACAGGCTGATCCTCCTCTGGTGGTTCCTGGATGTTCATGTGGAATCTGTCCCTATGGCAACAGGAGGTGATAACTAAAGACTACAGGCAGAGCCAGCAGCAGCAAGCCTACCACGGCTCTCCTGTCCTCGACCTGACCCGTCCCCCCAGTGCTTCCCAGCCACCGCCCACCCCCCAGGAGTCCACGCAGGGGGGCCGCTACTCCGAGAGCCTGGGAGGAGAACGCAACAGAGACCGGTCAGAGCCCGATCGGTGAAGGACAAGAGACGTCTGCAGTGACGTGGTGGAGACAGTCTCTTCATGGCCGTCTTGGTTGTGTGCAGGTCTCCACATCAGCCCAAGACCTCCCCCATCAGCGTGTCCAATGACGGCATCGAACCAGTGTCTCCTGCCGGGGCCACCTCGGAACCTGAGGGCCAGGGAGGGGCCTGCTACCCCATGGAGCAGGGGGAGCAAGGGTAAGCTGTCGGGATGCTGTGGCCCTGTGGGAAATGAAAACAGGTTGTCTGATGGCATTGAGGAATCTGAAGGAGGTCTAATACGTACAACGGGACCGCCGCCGAGAAAGACTGCAGATGTCTGGTCAGCGAGCATCCATGAGTCCACATAGAGGAACATTCTAGAGTAGCTGAAACTGTATTTAAACACCATCTGATGGAGGCGGGCTCAGAGCCATGTACGGTCTGTGGGCGGGGCTAAACAGGATCACCACGGTGATTACGTCCAGAGCAAAGATGGCCGGATGCACAACACCGGGATGGAGAGTGGTGGTTTGAATCGTCTGCAGCGTCCACAGGAAACGAGTTGGACGTTCCTGTTCCATTCCACCATCTCTTCCACTCTGACATTGACTCGTTTCTCTCTCAATGATGCCTGGAGTTGAGATGTAGGTGTCCATCTCTCCAGATGTGGGTCCCGTCCACTCTCACAGTAACAGATTTGTGTGAGGATCAGTGTCTGATCAGTGTTTTCCTCCTGCAGGATGAGCTCCCGCTCTCCTCCGAACGCCTCGCAGCCTCCGGCTTTCTTCAGCAAGCTCACTGAGAACACGTCAGCTATCGTCAAGTCAAAGAAGCAGGAGATGATCAAGAAGAGGACGGTGGTGGGAAGTGATAGCGACTTCAGTGAGTGTCAGAAGAGTGATCCTGAGTGATTCCTGAGAGATTCCTGAGAGATTCCTGAGAGATCGAGAGGAACGTCTGGACTTTAACCTTTAACAACTCCTCATCCCACTTTTAGATTCCGGTCAGCCGGGAACTGAGATCTTCAACATGCCGGCTTCTACGACTGCAGGTGATGTTTGTTGTTGAAGCTCATGTGGCAGCTTCTGTCTGGTGAACCCCAGAGACCCTCGCTGCTGCAGCTGCAGACGGACCCCTACGTCCACCCGAGCAGCTCTTGAAACACTCATCCTCCTCACAGGTCCCGTCAGTGTGCGCAGCCACCCGGCTCCTGAGGCTCCTGGTAACTCCATCGGCCTGGAGGCCATCATACGAAAGGCCTTGATGGGCAAGTACGACGATCAGGCCGAGGAGCGCCCCCCCTCCAACGCCGCCAACCCCGTGGGGTCCAGTGTGCCTGCTGCCATGGCCGACGGACGAGCTGAGGACTGCTTCTCACAAGGTGCCACGTCTGCTCGTGTCTCTGTCCGTCCTGGGGGGGGCTGGTCCTCTGAGAAGAAGTGTGTCCACGTGTGTGTGAGACTCTGCCTCCTCTCTGTCTCCAGGTGGGTTGAAGTCGTCAAAGAGCGGCGGACGCTCCAACGGACGTAAAGCCAAGTCTCCAGGTCCAGGTCTGTCGGGGGGGGAGAGACCGTCCTCGGTGTCCTCTGTCCACTCAGAGGGAGACTGCAACCGACGGACCCCTCTGACCAACCGCGTGTGGGAGGACCGGCCCTCGTCCACAGGTCAGAAAGTCCTTGATACACTTCAAACACCCCCGCTGGGTTTGTATCCCTCTACGATTGAGAACCGCCTCCGGGGTTTGTCATAGCAACAGCTGCACAAAACAGTCCTACAGCCTAGACGTACGCTTACATGAACCATTGTGATTGGTCAGAAACTAGACATGTCTTTGCCCCGTCGGTGGTCTTCTGTACCATCGACGGGATTTGAACACAGTGACTAGTACCCGTCACGTGTGGCGTCAGCTCCTTAGTGGGGGGTCCACCGTCGCCGTCGGTCACCGCCGGTCGCCGTCAGTCACCGTCCACCCTCTCTGCTTCCTCAGGTTCGGCTCCCACTCCCTTCCCCTGCAATCCGCTGATCATGCGTTTCCCCAGCGGGGCGGTGTCGGCTCCCTCCCCGTCCCCCGGCCAGCCTGGAGGGCAGGGTCCGGGGTCAGGACCTGGACCAGGTCGTCCCTGGGAGGAGGAGCCCAAACCTCTGCTCATGTCTCAGTACGAGACCCTGTCTGACAGCGAGTAGCCCCCACGTCATTCCACTCTGCGTCTCCTCCACCGGCCCTCGGCTCGCGTGCGCCCGTCACACCTGAGACAGTGAACAGACCTGACCGCGCTCGGACGGACGAATCCCTTTCCCCGTTTCCTCACTGGCCTTATCGGAGTCGACCCACGACCCCCCGGACCCCCGCCTCCGGTCGCTCTGACGTAGAGGTGCGCAGACGGGCAGGTGGGCTCGGGTCCGGCTGGGAGCAGCGAGGACGGTGGGCCGTGGCGAGAGGATCTTGTGCTTCTCCTGTTTTCTTTTCTTCTTTGGGTTCAGTGCGTCGGTCCGGTGTTTGGAGCCTTCAGTACTTTTTGACGGTGAACTGTGGATGGGTGTATGTGTTGTCATTGGTTTACAGGGTAAACGTGTTCGTGGCTGTCGTCACGCGGTGACGGCCCCGAGGAGCGGCGGGGGCCTCTTGGGGGAGTCGGGACACGTGACACTTTCTCACAGTTTTTCTATGAATTAACCATGTGTGTGTTTGGATATTAAGCACTTAGTCGTCAGTCTGTTCATGGCATTTCTACCGGTCTGTGTATCCTGGGTGAAATCCTCCAAACAACCTCGACGGTCACGGCCGCTCCGTGTTTGTTCGCCCCAACCCCCCGGTTTGACCTTTGACCTTTGACGGCCGAGACAAGCGTCGAGTCTCTTCTCCTCGGCGGTTTTTGTACAGTGATGAGATATCCGTAGTGTTAAGTGCCATTTCTTTTACGAACACGATGCTGAAGCCACCAAGAGACGCACAAATGTCGCTTTGCCCCCGATTGCCAGCTGATGTTGTGTCCACGCAGGGAAAACACGACACGTCCTCCGTCTGACGTCTCGTCCGAGTCACGAGCGCCTTTCACTCGTTCCGCCGTCTTGAACGACACCGTGCGCGATCGTCAGCTGTTCCGACGGGGCGTGGTCGTGGTCGTACGCGCCCGAGGAGACGATGTTTAGAGGTGGTCAGCACACGTGTTTGACGGCTGTCACCACGGCGACCACGTCTCGGTGGTGTTCAGGTGTGATGTTTCTGTCCAGGTGGGGGCGGCAGAGGCGTGACAGCCTCTGCCCGTCCCTCCACTCACTCCGCTGAAGAATGTGACGTAAACACACGAAGCCATATCCAGCTGTTCCCTGAACGGACGACGGACTATGAAACCATGTTTTTAAGAGTAAACCGCGACTTTTAACTCGGATCCTGTTTGTCTCGGTTCTATCCACAGTCATTTCACTACCGCTCAGAAGAATCATTGAAAATGTCAAATGGATTGCTGATGTTGTCGGAGGGAGGGGAACATTGTTCAGCCATTTTGTTCATAATGGTTTTTTTTTATTATAACCCACTGTATAATAGCAAGGAATGTATATAAACTAAATAGATGTAAATATTTATGTGGCTTGCTTCAAGGTTGGTATTACAAAAAAGTAATATTCACATGGTAAAATTTTACATGCCCACCAGCAAGCTCTGTGGATAGCAGTGTAAAAATGAGAAACAAAAGACACTGCCTTAATGTTTAAATAAAAAGCTTATTGCCATTCATGGTGTCCGTCGTGTTATTTCCGGTTTGTACCACTAGGGTGCAGTGTGAGCACTGAGTGCTGTGAGGGACAC